>JADRCD010214895.1:11916-34968 GCA_019843815.1 Montemys delectorum | reverse complement strand
CGTCTCTCTATCTCTCTCTCTCTCTCTCTCTCTCTCTCTCTCTCTCTCTCTCTCATTTCTTCTCCTCCTACCAGGTCATTCCAAACTCACCTACATCTAGTCCCTCCAGTAAATGGCTGTAGCCAATTTCACTTAACCAATAGTTTTAAATCAAGGAATAAAGTTTGTACAACAAAGGCTTGTAAACACAAGAAGTAACTCATAGGGCTAGGACTTCTGGTATAGACTTAGTATTACAATATGTAACAATAGACCAAACAATCAACATTGTAATAATGAATGTCATCATTCAACTACAGGAGTAAGGTTGTGGATTGTTTTCTAAATAGCAGGGGGAAAACAAAAGGGATTAGAGGGGTTGTTTGAAAACATACATTCAATGGGGAAATAATGGAAAATAGTGGAAGAAGTGAAACAAGGAGAGTGATGTAGACAGCTTAAAAGAACAAACAGTTAAGATACTGAGTTTAAAATGGTACTTGCTAGAAAACAAATGCAGAATAAAAATATTGATAGGGAACACAAGAATCCATCCCAAACCTATAGACACCTCTGACTATTGAGCTATAGAGACACAAGAGTCAGCTCTGAGATTGAATTCCATCAAAATTGCTGCATGCATAAAGCCCCCAAAACCAAAAACCAAAACCAAACAAACAAATAAAAAACAACAATGAAAAAATCAAATAAACAAAAATAATGTGTCCAAGTGGTATGGAAGAGGAAACTCTTAAGATAACAAGAGAAAAGAAACCACTCAAATTCTTCCCACTTCACAGGAAAACAGAGCTTGGAGGAGAATTGTGGGTTGGCAGGAGACTTTCATCATTAAAATAATAAATTAAAACTAAAACATTGATAATAATGACTATTTCCTATCATCTCAGAAGTCTTAAAGTTATCAGAAGCTGATAATGGAACGGAAGATATGGAGCACTGGGTGGGGTTGCGAGGGCATGGGCACAGACTGATGAAGGAACTGGTGTAAGCATTTTGACTAACAGGGAATTGTTGCCCAGGTGTGATATCACAGGGTATTTGAGGTAACAGTAAGACATTTTAAAGAGCTAGATAAAAATGTTTAATGATCACATCATAAGCAATTTATAACAAATGTTGAGGAAACAACATATATTTAATTTAAATGTTACATTACATATATTTGAAAAACTTCTATACATAAGATAACTTTTAATTAAAAATATTAGAGTAAAAAAAGAAAAACGTGTAAAATTATGTAATTCTTATTTTTAATAAATTTGTGTAATTCTTATTTTAGTCTATCAACTAAAATAAAGTCAATTTATACTATAAACTGAAAAAAACATAAACTAATCAAACAAGAAGTAGGTACAAATATTTTTGAGTTTTCTATGTAAGAGTCAACAAATCTCATTCTTTCAGGCATTTTTAAAAACAACCAGGTAACCTGGTTTTCATTGTTAAATTTTTATTTTATCTAACTTTAGTGTTTGTGTGTGTGTGTGTGAGTATGAGTGTGATGTGTGTGTGAGTGTGATGTGAGTGTGATGTGTGTGTGAGTGTGATATGAGTGTGAATGTGATGTGAGTGTGAGTGTGATGTGTTTGTGAGTGTTATGTAAGTGTGAGTGTGATGTGTGAGTGTGATGTGTGTGTGAGTGTGAGTGTGATGTGTGTGTGAGTGTGTGTGAGTGTGATGTGTGTGAATGTGATGTGTGTGAGTGTGAGAGTGATGTGTGTGAGTGTGATGTGTGTGTGAGTGTGATGTGAGTGTGATGTGTGTGTGAGTGTGATATGAGTGTGAATGTGATGTGAGTGTGAGTGTGATGTGTTTGTGAGTGTTATGTGAGTGTGAGTGTGAGTGTGATGTGAGTGTGAGTGTGATGTGTGTGTGAGTGTGAGTGTGATGTGAGTGTGAGAGTGATGTGAGTGTAGGGAACCATGTGTTATGATGTAGATGCTGATATAGAGGTCAGAACCACGTTTTCTGTACCCATTCTTCTGTTGTGGGACATCTGAGTTGTTTCCAGCTTCTAGCTATCACAAACAAGGCTACCATGAACATAGAGGAACATGTGCCCCTGTGTCATGCTGGGCCTTTTTTAGATATATGCCCAATAGTGGCATAGCTGGGTCTTTAGATTGATCTATTTCCAATTTTCTGAGGAACCTCCAGATTGATTCCCAGAGTGGTTGTACCAGTTTCTAATCCCACCAGCATTGGAGGAGTGTTCCTTTTTCTCCACAAAGTGCTGACACTTTGCAGACACGGATGCTGGGACTGTAGGATTAACCTGGCAATAGCATGTGCCTTCAGACACAATCTATAAATAGCAGCTGAAGACTGAAGCTCTGAAGGCCTTTCAGGACTGCCTTCTCCCAGATAAGCCTTACACTGGACATCCAAGAAAATATCTGATGTTCCTATTCTACACCTCAGCTCCATGGGAGGGGATGTCTTTCTCTTGATCCTGTACTGCATTTGCTTAGGAATGGCTAACACAGGCTAATAGTTCTAATTTTTTAAGTGATCCTTTTTTCTCATGTTAGCTGTACAGTTGTGATGTTCTTCTTCAGCTTTTGTAAAGATATTTTATTTTATTATTTTATGTTCTTTATGGAGTGGTCTCTGTTCCTGAAGTTGCATTTACTCATGCATTATTTTGGAATAGGAAGTTACTATACAGCACTGGCTGTCAGCTACTGTCTTCGTAAACCTCCCTTGCCTCAGGCTCACTGCAATGCTTCTGCCTCAGCCTCCCAAGTTCTGGATTACAAATGTGTTCCACAACACCTAGCTTTGAAATATTTGTTCATATTGAGGATTGTACAGATAGTTGAGCACTAAAAACGTTTATTCTGTCAATTTGTAATGTTCCTGACAAATAGTAAACTTTGAACAAATGTTTCATTTATTTGATTGCAAATATAAGTTAATAATTACAGAAGTAGGTAGAGCTGTAGTAGTTAATATTAAGTATTGAAGGATACTCCTTTAAATTCTGCCTTTGTTTCTGTAAAAAGCTTTGTCTTCATGAATATAAAAATATATAAATAAAAATTTTACACATACAATTACAAGAAAAATGATTGCAAAGAAAGGTGATGATTAAATGCTCATGATGATAAGAAACAATTAGGCTTTCCTTGGAAAGAATTGCTAGAAATGACTTATTAATTTTGGAAAAAGAAGTAGTTTTAAAAAAAAGAGTAGGGACAATATTTAATGATTTCAATAGCAACTGTTAGAGAAGAGCGAAAAGCTAGAGTTGCCTTATTAACTGCTCACTGCACACAGTAGAGTAGCTTCTGTGGCGTTGAGATGTCCTTGGATGATTATAAGTATGTGTTCAGCATCAGCTCTGCAGTTGTACGTGGAGTTTCAGGTGTAGTATAGAGTGAAAACAAATCCCTAATTTTAGAATGGCAAGTATTTCCTCATAGCAGAGTTATGTTGTTATCCATGTAACAACAAGTGACAAATATTTCAGAATGAAAGAGTGTCATGTCACATAAGAAACGTGCTGTTGCCCCTCTATGAGAAAAGACCAGATGCTCAACTTTTACCTCTCCCCCATGGCTGAAAAACAACAACACAGACACTCTGTCCCTTGAGTGGCCAGAATGTATGGTTTTATAATATCCCATGTTCCAAAACTCCAAATAATTTCCCAAGATTCCAAAAAATGAACGTATTGTACAGTTTAAAAATATCAAATTTGGGAATGGAGATCTGACCAAGTGGTTATGAGGTCTCTCTACTCTTGCTGAGGGCCTGAGTTCAGTTCCCCAGCACCTTTATCAGGTAGTGCTCAACTGTTTGTAATTCCAGCTCCAGAGAATCTATTGACCTTCTTCAGCCTTTCTCATGTGCCTGCTCTCAAATGCACATACCTAAATATACAAATGCATATTATCAAAAATAAATTTACCTCCCATCACATGAACAGCTATATCATCAAGGCTTTTTAAAGAAATTTTTAGAAATCCTTAAATTCTCATTTTTTTTTTAGACCTGGATTATTAATCCCAACCCCTGCTTACTTAAAACAGAAACTAAAAGCAAAAGCACATTTCTTTATATGTTTTACACAGCCTGTTCTTCATGGGTAGCTGGACACAGTTCTTGTAGTTTCCTAGTACAGCTTGTAGCAGTCTTTATTAACTATGGTTATGTAATAACAGAAAGGTGACAGACTATGAGGATTAAAATGATTTCTTTCTCTTTTTTTTAGATATTTTCCTTATTTACACCTCAAATGATATCTCCTTTCCCAGTTTCCCCTCTGAAAAAAAGAAAAAAAGAGAAAATAAAATAAAAAAAAAAAAACCTCCTGTTCCCTCCCTACTTCTCATGCTCACCAACCTACCCTCTCCCACTTCTGGGCCCTGGCATTCCTCTACACTGGGTCATAGAACCTTCACAGAACCAAGGGCCTCTCCTCCCATTGATGACCTACTAGGTCATCCTCTGCTATATACATGCTGCTGGTGCCATGAGTCCTACCATGTGTAGTCTTTGGTTGGTGGTTTAGTCCCTGGGAGCTCTGAGGGTACTAGCTAGTTCATATTGTTGTTTGTCCTAAGGGGCTGCAAACCCACATGTCACTTAACAGAGGAATGGATATAGAAAATGTGGTACATCTACACAATGGAGTACTATTCAGCTATTAAAAACAATGAATTTATGAAATTCTTAGGGAAATGGATGGATCTGGAGACTATCATCCTGAGTGAGGAAACCCAATCACAAAAGAACACACAGGGTATTCACTCTCTGATAAGTGGATATTAGCCCAGAAGCTCAGAATACCCAAAATAAAATGATCTCTTACAATTTTTTAAAATGTATGCAATTAAAGCAGCTAGCTCTCTCTAATATCTCTCTAGGAATTGTCATCTCCAATCCTTCAAGTAACTAGGTGAATGAAGAACTAACTTTTATATGCTTATACATTATCTTTTAATTCTCTAATATTTCCTATTTTCAGCAAGTTCATGGTCTTATATACCCTCCTTCTAATATTTCTAGATCATATACAAGCCTTTCTCCTATGAGATAAACTTACTATAATTTGCTTGTTTTCTACAGAATCCTTATTTTCCTATTCATATGTTTTCTTATTGAGACTGCTTTTACTCTCTATCCTTGATGTACCCAAGTTAATCTTGGATAATTTACCCAGCAGTCATTTAATTGGAGGTTACATGTACCTCCTTATAATTTGAAGTTTTAGGCCATGCTTACAGTGAGCAATTTGTACAGAGGATAGTGTAGGCTTTTATAGCCTTTGTGGTTATATTGTCTACATACTTTCCCATAACCCTAAATACCAAGCAAAAGGTCTGTTCCTTGTCATCCATAGATAGCTTCATGGCCACTCACTCCTGAGAACTGCATCTATTTCATTTATTATATAGCTATTAGCTCGGAGTAATGAAGGGAGTATATTCCCCAGAGAAAAAGATTTAAAGTAAAATAGAAGACATAGTAGGTAAGTTTCAGGATAACACCAACCAGCCACAAATGTGGGGATCAATGGCCTGGCAATGGTCCGGGTACAGGAACTGTGTCACACCTCCCTTTATGCAACCCTGTCGGACCTGGAAAAAAAATAAGATTCCCAAGTAGTATAACTATATTTGTTGAAGTTAATGACATTACTGTGAAGAAGATGGGAGATACTGCTGATCTTCTTGGATCACCATCTGTACTTATGAACCAGGAGAGCCTATCCTTATTTACTGCTGGTCCTTGCAGCAAGTACTGCTTATAATAAAGGAGCAAGATGAGAAATACAAGTGCAAATGTCTCAGTTAGAGCCGAGCATAATGAAATTCCTGCTGCAATTTCTGTAAAGACTTGAAACTGATTATATGTGTGTGCTTGGTAGCAGGGTGTTGATGAGTGCTTTTAGGTTTTTTTTTCCTTCTGCCCCAATGTTTAAAATATAAAGATTGAACAAGGCTTTTGCTGATGAATTTAGGATAACGGACATGCTAGGAAATCCATTAAATGTCTGAAGACTTTCAGACTTATCATGAATAACATTATTTTTATGTTATACTATAACAAAAATAGAGGAATATAATCTTTCCCGAAAAATATATCTTATCTGTAGGTAGTTACAAATGCACCACAAGAAAATGCAACCAAGACTCAAATCCATCTTTGGCTAGTATTCATATAAAATTTTCTCAACTTGATCTCTCCAAGGTCAGACTTTATACCACATCCACATTTGTTGTCTGAGTATACATTTTGGGAAGATTAATTTTGCACATCAAAGACATTAGTGATTTTTATGGCCAGATATGTGATTAGAAATAGAAGATTGGTTTATCTCACTTCTACTGTTGACATTTTAGAGAAAAACTTTTAAAATCATTTTTCATGTCCTGCTTAAATAACATCCCTTAAGTTTAATTTATTCCATTTATCTTCTTTGTAACTTTGTTTTGTGTTGCTGAAATATTAAAAACTCTTTTATAATATATTAAAACCAATAGACATTGGAAGCAAACTCACTTTCTAGACCACACATGTTAAGAATCATACATGATTCATTTGTCTCTCATCTCTAGAAAATTCCTTTATTTATGAAACAAATATACATTCAGAATGACTTTTCTAAACCTCAAATACTTCTGTTCTCCACTTGAGAATCTTTGAAAGTGTGTTTCCCATAAGAGTACTTTAAAGTACTAGAGAAAGCACATGAAAGCCACAGTTAGAGTGTGGTTCCTGGGGTCTTGCTTGCCCTTGTGCCATACTATCAGACAACACACTTTCTTCCTCCTGCAAGAAAGGTCCCTATGAGATAAACACATTTCTCTAAAGGTGGTGAAAGGCAAGAAAACAAACACAAAAGTCTTCAGTGTAAGCAGAAGTAGTAAGAAAACTAAATCTAACACAAAAGAAGCAGATCCACTTGAGACAGGAGCATTGCCAGCGCGGCCTGGATGATAAGGTATAAAAACGAAGCCTGGCAGACAGATCCTTCTCACTTCTTCATGAGGGTCACCTACTCATTCACATGTCACAACATTGCTGATGTGACTCAAGTCTGAGGGTGATTTTTGTCTTAACATGCTTTCTTTATAAACCACAACATGTTCTGGCTTCTATATACTGGTTTCTCCATCTCCTGCCAGGACTCTTCATCTTCATCTCATCTTAATTCTTCAGGAATTGGCCATCCTGGATTTGTTCACATCTATGTCCATATGTTCTTCCACATGAGAGACTTCTACTTTGTCAGTATTATTTTACACTAATTGAAACTCTATACCAAAGATAAATAGATATTCAATGTGCCCCAAATATTAAGAATATGCTACAAGCTTCCTATGAACAAGTTCGCATAGACATTTAATTGAAAAGTTATAGGTATTCTTAAGAGTCATTCCTTGAAAACTTTGCTTCATGTAAAAGTTTGAGTGAGCAAAATACTCTCTAGGCTTGTATGATTGAAGATATGGTTTCCAGCTGGTGGTGCTGTCTGGTTGAATTTTGAGATATTTAGGAGGGTAGGGCTTTGCTAAAGACATTATGTCCTGGGGATAGTTTTGAAGGTTTTAAATCTCACCAGCTCCTGTTCTCTCTGTGTCCTTATCCATTTCTGTTTCTGTCTGTCTATTTCTCTGTCTCTATCTCTTTGTCTCTGTCTTTCTGTCTCTGTCTGTCTCAACATCTGTCTCTCTTTCACCTTCCTGTATGTGGATAATATGTAATCAGCTACCTTACTCCCCTGTTACCATGCCATGCCTTCCTCTGTGACAGATTCTATCTGTCTGGAACCATTACTTCTTTCTTCCTTACGTTGCTGTTGATCATGATGTCTTATCAAAACAGAAGATAATGAGTACACTACAGGAAAATGAAATTGTACTTATTAATTATAAATGTGTGCCTAATTCAGAGCTCAGAACTAAATCTAGGCTTCAATCTAAAGTGTCACACCTGTAAATTCACATTTTACTTTTTTATATTTGCAAAGAAACAATAAATACTTTTAAAAGTACAGAAATATTGTCCGGCATGATGTCTTTATGGCTTTTCTTGGCAATCAAGGATTTAGGATCCAAAACTGGGGGAATGCCATGAGTGTGAGACCATCCAGGGCTATACAGTGTGTTTGAGGGTAGCCCTAGGCTCGAGAGTGTGGACTTGTCTTGAAAAATATCTTGTATCTAATTCTGTCTATTATAGGTCTACCAATCATTGGATATATCATTTGCTTCTCTATAAACCTATAGATCTTTGAGCTTTACATATATTCCCTGTATCAGGAAGCAAAGTAAAAGGGAATACATAAGGACAATAAATTACATATATGT
This sequence comes from Montemys delectorum, assembly GCA_019843815.1. Taxonomy (NCBI): domain Eukaryota; kingdom Metazoa; phylum Chordata; class Mammalia; order Rodentia; family Muridae; genus Montemys; species Montemys delectorum. The sequence continues at coordinate 26,647 of JADRCD010214895.1, read as the reverse complement.
ATGTATAATATATTATACAGTATATATGCACATTCATTACAAACAGGTACTAAGAAACATTTTAATTATGATAGATAATCATATATATATGTAAAATTCTTGTTAAGATAGTCAAATGTTGTCAATATGCGCATGTGAAAACACCCACATGAAGATGTAAATGTCAATAAATGCTTCTTATGCCCATTTTGATTGGTACTGTGATTGACACTGTTGTTGAATCTACTTAAACAGTGGTATCTGTCAGTCTTTCCTGTCCCTGGAACAATCCTGTCCCTAGAATAATCAATGTGGCTGGGATACTCTTTCTGAGATCCTGAAATTTTTATTTAAATCTCTACTTCCTTATGTATAAATAATATCCAACTCCTATAATCATAATACTATCATACTAGACCCTGGAAGATGTTATAACAGCCTGAGAGTATGTGCTTAGATAAGACTAGATTGGTAATTGCCACAAACAACAAAATGCCTTAGGATGGAGATCTTATCTCTGAATGTCCTCTCATTGATGACATCCATGTCTCCACATGGATATAGCATCTAAGTAAACAATATGCTTGCGAAGCTGTTTACTGAGACAGATAACTTCTCCCATGGGCTCATCATTCTAACTTTGAAAGTATTCTGGGTTGGGAAGAGAGTTTTTCATAGACTGAAAAAAAACCTAGATCTTCCGCAGTTAAAGTGTGGTTTGCAACCTCATAGGAAGAACAACAATATCAACGAACTAGACCAACTAGAGCTCCCAGGGACTAAACCACCAACCAAAGCGTATACATGGAGGGACCATGGCTCCTGCCACATATGTAGTAGAAGATGGTCTTGTCAGACATCAATGGGAGGAGAGGCCCTTGGTCCTGTGAAGGCTCCAAGCCCTAATGTAGGGGAATGTGAGGGTAGGGAGGCAGGAGTGGGTGGGTGAGAACTCTCATAGAAGCAGGGGGAAGAGAGATAGGATAGGAGGTTTCAGGGGGTGGGGTGGGAAAGTGGATAACATATGAAATGTAAATAAAGAAAATATCTAATAAAAGAAAGAGAAAAGTTTAAAATAAAATTTAAGTTTTAGTTACTCATACAATTAAAAAAAATGTGTGATGTCTTAATGATATAGAAACTTCTGACGAAGATTGACTAAAGCTGTCTTTCCTCCAGTAGCTAAGACACAGTGTGGCACTGCGGGTGAAATGATAAGCAGTCTTTCTAAGCTGCTGTGAACACACCCCAACAGGGAAAGGGGAGGAACGACTCTGGCAAGATTTTCAAAGTGGTTCAGTCCTGGTTGCCATATGTGAGTGCAAAGATGTTGTAGCACTTTTATTTGGAAATGTAAAACTAAGGTACCTACCAGTGTCCTATCAGTTCAAGGCTGTGTTGTAGAGCTGAACTTTTCAGTTAATGGGCAACATTTTATTTTCATGCTGTCATTTGTTACATGTTGGTGAAAATCCTTGGGATTAATGTTTTGGATCCAAAAAAGTCTTTTAAAAACTGTATCTATAAGCTGAGGATACAGCACTGTTGGTAGAATTCTAGCCAAACATTTGTAAAGTCCCATGTTTGGTCACCATGCATTGCATGCATCAGGCATGGTGGCACACTGGGGAGGGTGGAGTAGAAAGGTCAGACGTTTAAAGTCATTCTCAGCTTTATAATCAATTTCATACCACACAAGTCCCATATTCCTTAAAAAACAAACAAACAAACAAACAAACAAAAAAACAGTCATGGGATTAAGAAAATCAGCGAACTGCTCCATTTTAATTTTTTTCTTTATTGTTACGTGATTCTCATGAATATCTTTGTTCATTAGGACACACTTTTTAATGCAACATAAAATGTGCATCCAACACTTATACACACTTAAACTATGTTTAAAACTTCAATTTCACAAAGTTAGCTAACATATCCATCCTTTCCATGAAGATTAAATGTTCAAACTATCACTGCACATATATAGGTCAATTAGAGGAGATACACAGTATAAGCCATCTACTAAATGTCAATAAAGTGAAGAAATTCACAAATACTGTAAGAAAATGATCATCAGTGAGACATGGAACTTCTTTTGCCTGTTCAGACACTGAAACAGACATTGTCTTTTCTTCTGAGCTTATCACCTGCTGACACTACCTGCTATGTGAGAATCACTCATGGAGAAAACTGTCAGTCTAACTACATCATGCAAACTGAGTTAGAGCAACAATTTGTAGTCAAGAAAAGAAAATGGAAAAAGTAAGAGAGAGATAAAAACTTGTCCTGTACAATTTACTGATTTTTAAAACCATAAACTAAATATCACTTTCAACTAAAACAATATCATCTAGTTTCTAAGTTAACAAACTTATGCTTGAACAGATACAGATTTGCTGTAGTGAATTGTTGAATTAATTATAATATCACATTTGTAATACATGGATCAATACCTTTCAAAATTCCATTTAAGGTAATATGCAAAAATATACTAATTTCTTGCAAAATGTTTCTTGGAATGTCACAAATTATGACTGTACTATGGTACTTAATAATGGGAAAAAACTCCCATTATAATGGGAGGCTATAAACTTCCCCTTAGGATTCTGATCTACACACTCAATAAAAAGGGGTTTGCAGCCCCATAGGAGGAACAACAACATGAACTAACCAGTACCCCCAGAGCTCCCAGGGACTAAACTACCAACCAAAGAGTACACATAGTGGAACTCATGACTCCAGCTGCATATGTAGCAGAGGATGGCCTAGTCGGTCATCAATGGGAGGAGAAGCTCCTGGTCCTGTGAAGTCTCAATGCCCCAGTGTAGGGGAATGCTAGGGTCAGGAAGTGGGAGAGGGTGGGTTGTGAGCAGGGGGAGGGAGGAGGGAATAGAGGGTTTTTCAGAGGGGAAACCAGGAAAGGTTAAAAACAGTTGAAATGTAAATAAAGAAAATATCTAATTTTAAAAAAGGAAAAAAAAATCACCCGTCTAGATTAAGTTTTAAGCAAGGATATGATGTTTTGCCAAAAGCAGTATACAAACAAGTTTCTTTCACAACTGATTTGCTAATGGACCATACATCGATCTGGGTTGTGGCATGGGGGAAAAATGGAGTCCAGGTATCATGAGTTTTTTATTCAAATAATGATGATAAATTGCTGAGTGTCTTATGTAGCCCAGATATTTTTCCTTCAACTGATTGACATACTACATTACTCAGAACTGCATGTCAGTGTGCTCAAAAAAGTAAAGTAATTCAATGAATCTTGATATAAAAATGTTTTCAGTAAGGAAATAAACATGATCAAGGAATGACACATTTGCATGGACAGGAGCTCAGGTCTCCCTAAGCATCATCAAGCTAATTTGTGTCTGAGCTCTATCCATGCAACTATACATTTCCCCTGCTTCCTGGAAACAGACAGTAGAAATTCCCTGGCCCTGGCTCAGTACCTCCATTAATTCATCTTAATGAAATGTAAACATATTTTCTGGATTCTTCACAACTGAGGATGATTGTAAGGGAATAGAGGAGAGTGCTATGTGCTCTGTAGTGCAAACATAGAGGAGAACACCTTGTTCACTCCTGGGGTGGGGGGTGAAATGACATAAACAGAACAATTAGTAGCTGCATCACTAATCACCTGGGCACAGACTTGATTAGAATAAACTCTTCATTAATAAAGAAAGGTGTATATATGCAAAAGACCTATCTTCAGAAATTGGCATTGAGGCTGTTTTGTTGGTCTAAGCACCTCAACTACAAGAGTTTCACAAGACAGAAAAACAAGACTTAAAATATTTTAAAGTAAAATATTTAAAAATTGTCACTTTTCTTGTTTGTTTTTCAAGACAGGGTTTCTGGAAACCCTATGTAGACCAGACTGGCTTCAAACTCAGAAATCTGCTTATACAAGTGCTGGGATTAAAGACATGCACTACAACTCCACATTTGACACAAGGTTAATATCCACAATATATAAAAATCTCAAAATAGTAGACATCAACAAACCAAATAATACAATAAAACTGGGGCAGAGATCTAAACAGAATTCTCAAGTGAGGAATCTCAAATGACTTAGAAACAAAGAAATGTTCAACATACTTAGCCATCAGGGGAATGCAAATCAAAATGACTTTGATATTCCATCTCACATCTAAGACAAAAACCAAAAATGACAGTTTATGATAGTGAGGATGTAGAGTGTGGTAAATAATACTCTATTGCTAATGGGAGTACAAACCTGTACAGCTACTTTGGAAATCAAAATTGTGGACTCACAAAAAACTGGAAATTCATCTATCTCAATACTCAGCTCTACCACTCCTGGGCATATATTCAAAAGATGTTCCATCCTAAGACAAGGACACTTGCTCAACGATGTTCATAGAGGCTTTATCCATAACAATCAGAAAGCGGAAACAACCCAGATGTCTCTTAGCCAAAGAATGAATGAAGAATATGTTTACACATTTACACAACTGAGTACTATGCAGCTGTTAAAACAATGACACTCCTTTATACAGTAAGACCACATTTACATCCACATTGGTACCTAGACTTCAGCACATGCTTGTATGCAGTCATTGAATACTAGAGTGGAACTTCTTGGAATATGGGGTCCCTAGGGACTGTGAGATCCCTCTAGATCTTCCTTGAAAAGAACAATTGCCCAGCAGAATGAAATGGACAGAGGAACAAGATTAGGTCACATTAATCCTTCCTGGGGGTAATGATAGCCTAAAAATTAGTTGTTTAGCTATTCATTGACTAGTTACTAGAGTCTGTTTCAGGGGAGGAACTGTAGTTTTTACCCTTTATATAACACAGAGCAAACACATATTGCTAGGTGCATGGAGGTAAAGAACCAAAAACATTGATTTTTTTCTCCTATGATAGGTAAAATATTAATATGTGGATAACTACATTCCACTTCAAATCCTTTCCACTAAGTAGCTATTCTGATCATATTCTACCAGAGAATCATGAGATAAATTGATATTTAACATAATACTAAATTTTTAAACAAATATATTATGAATTTTAATTACATATATATTTATTTAAGGAATCAATTGAGATATATATGTTTTGAACATTCTGTCTGCTTTACTTATTCTATAAATGTTTTAATTCCATTTTTTTTTTAATTACAGAAATTTCCAGTTTTTTCATGTCATCAATAAGTTAATGACTGGTTGGCTTTTTAAAAAGCAGTTACACATTATATTTCAAAGAATCAAGTTTGGCTATATAAAACTATATTTCAAACTGTATACAATTTTTAAACTCATTGTTGACTGTCTTTCTGGCATGTGAGCTACTTGTTTTATCATTCTTCCTTGACTAATTATATGCTTACATTTATACTACAATTGTTATTAGTAAAGAAAACTGTAAATACTGTGCAATGCTTTTTAATTGAGAATAATTTCAAAAGAGGAGTTAGAGTGTGCAGAGATGTGTGATTTCCTAGCATTTTGTTCAGCTAATCCTTATCACTATGATGCTGAGTCATCAAGATTTCTGTAATGATTGAAAGTACAACCACACTACTTCTGAGTCACTTTATCCCTCAAAACATTATCATTCATTAGTTCAGAATTTAATGCCTAGAGAAAGGTCCACCATCTTCCTTGTGGTGCCACTATGAAGAGCAAGTGTGCAGTGGAGAGATAAGAGAGAAGAGAAGGGGAAAGGTTTGTGTGCTGTGAAGAGAGGTGGAAGGGGAGGTGCTATGGTGGTGAAGAGCAGCCGGATGAGTAAGGCCCACACTGCCACCTGGGGCCACGGATATGTTAGGTTCTGCTCCCATTGAGGCTATGTCTAGGTTCATGGCCCAGTACCCTCTCTGGCTATCTTTTACTGGGTTGATGTATATGGATCTATGCTCTATATTAGTTTTATTAGAACTTTCATTAGAAGAGGATTTTCACAGTCAGGAAGCAGAGAGGTGAATTCTAGTGCAAGGTAGGAATTTCTTTTTTTTAATTAAGTCTGGCAATCAGCCCATGGAATGGTGCTCCCCACAATACATAGTCTTCCCACTTCAATTTAACCTAGTTCAGATAATCCTTCAAAGGTATCCTCAAAATCTTCCCTCCCAAGTGATTTTAGAACAGTCAAGTTGATGACTATATCAACCAACACAATGTGATTGTAAAATGAAACCCCTTTGAAGTTTGATGCTATTTCATCCCATTAGGCACCCCAAGATTTCACTCCAGGGATTCAGTCAGTATCCCTGGAGCATACTTCGTTAGCCACTGTGCTCACACTGTGTGAGCAGCAGCTTCAGCTTCCTGATGCTATGACATCAGACCTTATCCTCCAGCTGTGAGCCAAGGTACGCCCTTCTTTCCATTACTTGTCTCTTGTCAGGTGTTCTCTCAGAGCGTCAGGATAGTGTGGTATCCCCACATTAGCCTCTTCGTAATGAAACTAAGATAGAGCATAGAGCTATGTACATCAACCTGGCAAAAGACAGTCAGAGAGGCTACTGGGCCACAGACCCAGAAATATCTTCAGTGGCAGCACAGATCCTGACATTTCCATGGCCTCAGCAGTAGCATGGACCCTAATATCTGCAACAAATTGTGACAGACCCTTTCCTGCACACCTGATATTTTACTATGATTCATTTCTGTACAGATAATGGTCTACTAACACATCACTTGTGAGCTGTACATATGGCTCTGTTTCAGAGTTTGCGTTATTGTTCCAGAAGCCGTAGTTTGGTTCCCAGTCCTTGTAATTCAGGAGGTTCCAAGTTCCTTGTAATTCATCTGATGCCCTCTCCTGGTCTGAGTGGGTACCTGCACTCATGTGTCTGCATGCCCATACAAACACACGCACACACATATGCATACACAGCACATACACATAATTTAAAGTAAGAATAAATCTTTGAGAAAAAGTACCATTTGCTTCTTCTATTCTTTTTCTCAAATTTTACTATCAGCTTTCAGTTTAATTAAAAAATAATGGTATTGCTTAATCATACACCCCCTCCTCTAAAGGAGCTTTGTACTGTGAAACACTTCACATCTTCTCCCCAATGATTTAATTTCTTTCTTTCTTTTTTATTCTTTACAAAGTATGTTAACGGGCACACTGGTGATTTCTTCCTAACATAATTTCCAAAAGCTGCAGCAGGGTCTGTTGCTCACCAGGAATTGGGAAAACACAAAATTAAAAGCTAAACTTAGATGCAATGGCTGAAGATGAAAATAAAAAAAGTTAATAATAAAATAGTGTATTTTGTCTTTTATATCCTAAACATATAGGAGATAACACCATATCTTCTCCTTACTAATGTATCTACAAAGTTAATCAAAATGATGACAGCTTGTGTTTCCCTTCCATTAGAGTTGTATCAGTATTAAGTACTCCCAGGTGTATGCACCATTTGGTGTATGTATACATTGTGCTGTTGACTCCCCCGAAATGTCAGATTTTCTGCTTGTCTTTCCAGATGCCATTTCTACTTTCATGTCCATAGAGGCTTTGGCAGATATTGTGTGATATCTCCTATTTCAATTTGTAAAACATGACTTGGCACGCAGTGAAACCACTCTTGCTCTTGAGAATTCTGCTGTAGTAAGAGGAAATTGTCCACAGCTGCTGCTTGCATGCAGGTCCTGACAGCACTTTGAGATCAACGAAGAAGTCACTGCTGTTCTAGCTGCAAAACCTGTCATCCTTATTGGAATGGTGGCCAAGTCTCCAACATTAACAGGAGTGCCTATGCATCTCCTGGGGTTTCTGGCAGTGTCTGACTCGTGAATGTTGGTGCTGTCTTAGTTGGTATGTATACAGTGAGAAACATCATATCTTCTTGCATTACTGACTCATTTATCATGCACTGCTTGTTTCTGTCTCTATAGCTTTCAGACAGCACATTTTCTCTCTCAAATGAATGTTATGACTATGCTATAGCCATTACTTGAGTGTACTCTGATGTGAAAAAGCAACATGAGGACTACTACAATAAAAAATATCTTTCTATGACATGCTTCACCTTTTACAGAGTAACAACTTTTTGTTGTAGAGATAACCTTTTATTTTTACCATTTTTTCTTGTTAAATGTCAAATTTCCTTGTTTACAGTGATCTGTCAGAGGGCAAGAGTATGACTAACACTTCAGACACTCCAGGCATTCAATGTGTAAGAATTGCTCATAGACAATTCTCCTGGAGTTGCTGGTCCATGCCCACAATGAGAAGCACCAATTGCTGTAATTCACATCCTGTTTTGCCATTTCCTGGATATTAACTGATAAGCTTTATAGACAACTTAGAACATGTTTGGACCTCTAGACTGAGTGTCTCCATTTCTGTCACAGAACCTGATGCCTAATCAATAGCTATCTTTGTCCTGTTAGAGAAATATAAAGTGAAGTATGTGGTTTTGCAAAGAAATGCTTCATCCCTCCTTCCAATATTGTTGTATTAGGAGAACTCAAAGTCATTGCTTCTGTTAAACATGACTATAAAGGGAAAATAGGAATCAGGGTCTGTGAAGGTTCTAGAACACTTGGACTTGAGCTTTGTACAAGGAGATAAGAGTGGGTCAATTTGCATTTTTCTACATGCTGCCCTCCAGTTGAACCAGTACCTTTTGTTGAAAATACTGTCTTTTTTTCCTCTGGATGGTTTTTAGCTCCTTTGTCAAAGATGGAGTGACCATAAGTGTGTAGGTTTATTTCTGGGTTTTCAATTCCATTCCATTGATCAACATGTCTGTCTCTGTACCAATACCATGAAGCTTTTATTTTATTTTTAATCACTATTGCTCTGTAATACAGCTTGAGGTCAGGAATGGTGATTCCACCAGAAGTTGAGACTCCTCTCATTGTTGAGAACAGTTTTCACCATCCTGGGGTTTATTTTTTTGTTATTCCAAATGAATTTGCAAATTGCTCTTTCTAACTCTATGAAGAAATGAGTTGGAATTTAGATTGGGATTGAATAGAATCTGTAGATTTTTTAATCTGTTGGCTTTTGGCAAGATGGCCATTTTTACTATATTAATCCTGCCAATCCACGAGCATGGGAGATCTTTCCATCTTCTGAGCTCTTCTTCCATTTCTTTCTTCAGAGACTTGAAGTTCTTGTCACACAGATCGTTCACCTGCTTGGTAATTGTCACATCAAAGTATTTTATATTACTTGTGACTATTGTGAATGGTGTCATTTTCCTAATTTCTTTCTCAGGCTTTTATCCTCTGAGTAAAGGAAAGCTACTAATTTGTTTGAGTTAATTTTATATCCAGCCGCATTGCTGAAGTTGTTTATCTGGTTTAGGAATTCTCTGGTGGAATTGCTGGAGTCACTTAACTATACTATCATACCACCTGCAAATAGTTACATTTTATTCCTTCCTTTCCAATATTTATCCCTTTGACCTCCTTTTGTTGTCTGATTGCTCTGGCTAGGAGTTTGAGGACTGTATTGGAAAGGTAGGGAGAGAGTGGGCAGCCTTGTCTAGTTCCTGATTTTAGTGGGATTGCTTCAACTTTCTCTCTATTTAGTTTGATGTTGGTTAGTAGTTTGTTGTATATTGCTTTTACTATGTTTAGTAGTAAATTATCCTCTATACTTTGCTTCCAAATTTTATCTCTATCTGCCTGCTGTTCAGTCTGATCTGTGCATTGTCAAATTATTTTTTCTAGTGTCTCTTCCAGCTCCTGTCTCCAACCTTCATTCTCCTCTTTCTGTTGCTAATTTTGACTTATGAAATCCTGAATCTTTAGTTACAGTGTTTCCTCTAGGCCATGTTGCCAAGTCTTAAGCTTATCTCTGCTGCTCAGACCCATCTATGAACTTCTGAAATTTCTGTTCAAGCACCTCTTCCAGCTTCTGTCTCCAACCCTTATTCTCCTCTTTCTGTTGTTTATTTTGACCAATAAAATCCTGAACTTTAGTTCTAGTGTTAGCTGTAATCTCTTTTCTAATGCAAGGAACTTTTTATCTGGGACCTGGTCTTTTGAGAGGACATAGTAAATCAAGAGAACAAATATTGCAAGACCAATAATTGGTAAGGCATCATTTCCTCTAAATCCACTCTGTCAAACTATTCAGCATACCATCAAATAAAGCCAAAAAGGTATTTATTGTGTTTCTCATCTTCAAGTATCAAAAGGTTACATATCACTCTTTGTATCAATGAATTACCTGGTCAGGAGCCCTTTGTACCTTTGTCTCAATGATTCTTTATTTACAGGGAGTGGCTGAGTATAGAAAGAACCACATCTGTGTCCCTGTTTGGGTTGCAGCTGGCAGTGTGTGCTTGTGTGCTGATCTCAAGCAACCTGAAGCATAAATAAGCAGTCTGGAGATCTAGTCTGGCTATCTTAGACAAGGGGGGGGGGGAGGCAGGATGGAGGTCGAAGGATATGGGGAAGGGAACACAGAAAGGCTCTCTCAGGCATAGATGCCCCTATCAGTTCACTGTGTCTGTCCAAAAACTACCTCACAGGCATTTGTGCTCCAGAGTCTCCTGTCCCTCACTGCAGTTCTTACACAGCTCTGCTCAAGCCCAGCTCCAGGCTGAGGTGCTTCCTCTGGCCTTAGCTCTCTGTCTGGGATGGGCGAGCAATAAGCAATAAGTTCTAAGCAATAAGTTGGATGTTGCGGTAAACCTCCAACCCAAATGGATGGAGAAATCTCAAGTTATATGGGATCTAAAAGATGAGAATAGAGTAGTGTAGTAGTAGATCGGCCCAATCTAGTTGTTTAGCTTGCTTTCTAATTAATTGAGTTATGATTTCTTTGACTGAGCTTATTTAGGTTGGAGATTGCCTGCAAGAGTTACATATGAGCCTTGACTTCCAGATTTTTCCAAGGTTTATCATGAAAGGATGTTGAATTTTGTCAAATGCTTTCTCAGCATCTAATGAAATGATCATGTGTTTTTTTCCTTTGAATTGTTTATATAGTGGATTACCTTGATTGAATTCCATATATTGAACCATTCTTGCATCCCTGGGATGAAGCCTACTTGTTCATAAACCAGATACACTGAAACTAATAGAAAAGAAAGTGGGGAAAGGGCCTCAAGCACATGGACACAGGTGAAAATTTCCTGAACAGAATACCAATGACTTCTGCTCTAAGATCAAGAATTGACAAATGGGACCTCATAAAATTCCAAAGCTTCTGTAAGACAAAGGACACTATCAATAGGACAAAACAGCAACCAACAGACTGGGAAAAGATCTTTATGAATCCTATATAAGATTGACACAAATATCGAATATATACAAAGAACTTAAGAAGTTAGATTCCAGAGAACCAAATAATTGTATTAAAAAATGGGGAACAGAGCTAAACACAGAATTCTCAACTGAGGAATACCAAATGACTGAGAAGTATCTAAAGAAAGGTTCAACACCCTGAGTCATCATGGAAATACAAATCAAAAAACCCTGAGATTCCATCTCACATCACTCAGAATGGCTAAGTTCAAAAAACTCAGGTGACTACAGATGCTGGCAGGGATGTGGAGAGTTGGGAGCACTCCTCCATTGCTGGTAGGGTTGCAAGCTGGTACAACCTCTCTGGAAATCAGTCTGGCGGTTCCTCAGAAAACTGGACATGTTACCTGAGGACCCAGCTATACCTCTCCTGGGCGTATACCCAGAAGATGCTCCAACATGTAACAAGGACACATGCTCCACTGTGTTCATGGTAGCCTTATTTATAACAGACAGAAGATGGAAAGAACGCAGATATCCTTGAATAGAGGAATGGATACAGAAAATGTGGTACATTTACACAATGGAGTAATACTCAGCTATTAAAAACTATAAATTCATGAAATTTTTAGGCAAATAGATGGAATTAGAAAATATCATCCTTAGGGAGGTAACCTAGTCACAAAAGAAAACACATGATATGTTCTCACTAATAAGTGGGTATTAGCCCAAAAGCCTGGAGTATCCAAGGTGCAATTCACAGACCATATGAAGCTCAAGAAGAAGGAAGACCAAAGTATGAATGCTTCAGTCTTTCTTAGAATAGGAAACAAAATATGCAAGGGAGCAAATATGGAGACAAACTGTGGAGCTGAGACTGAAGGAAAGGCCATCCAGAGACTGCCTCACCTGGGGCATCCCATACACAGAAACCAAACCCAGACACTATGGTGCATGCCAAGAAGTGCTTGCTGACAGGAGCTTGATATAGCTGTCTCCTGAGTTGCTCTTTCGGAGCCTGACAAATAAAGAGGTAGATGCTCCCAGCCAACCATTGGACTGAGCAAGCAGTCTCCAGTGGAGGAGTTAGAGGAAGGATTGAAACAACTGAAAGGGTTTACAACCTATAGGAAGAACAATAATATCAACCAACCAGAACCCCAGAGCTCCCAGGGACGAAACCACCAACCAAAGAGTACATGGACCCACAGCTCCAGTAGTATTTGTAGCAGAGAATGGCCTTGCTAGACATCAATAGGAGGAGAGGCCTTTGGTCCTGTGAAGGCTTGATGCCTCAGTGTAAAAGAATGCCAGAGTAGGGAGACAGGACTGACTGTGTGGGTGTGGGAGTACCTTTATAGAAGCAGGGGGAGGGAGGATGGGATAGGGGTTTTCCAGAGGGGAAACAGAGAAAAGGGATAACATTTAAAATGTAAATTAATAAAGTATTCAAGAAAACAAAACAAGGATACAAAATAAAAATGAATCAGGGTCTGTATTAGTTAATTTCTATTGGTGTGATAAAATACCATGACCTCTATTAAGTTATGAAAGAAGGGTTTATCCTAACACCTACAGAAGGAAAAAAGTCCATCATGGTGGGAAAAGCATGGCAAGAAGTCAGAAGAGTGGTGTCAGTAGGAAGCTGAAAGCTCACATCTTCAAAGGCAACCAGAAAGCAGAGAGAACAACTTAAAAGTGGTGCAAGTCTTGCTACTCTTAAAGCCTGTAACAGCAACATAATCTTTTCTCTAAGTGATTGGAACCACCGAAACCTCACAGAACAACTGAGCTGTTCAAGTACCTGAATGAATATATAGGGATCATTCTCATTCATGCCACTCTAGGGTTTCTATTACCAAGGACTTAGGAAGCCATTGAAGAAAATAACTAAGAGAAAAGTAGGAGTTAGAGTATTGGCTGTGACTTCTTTAAGAGTTCAAGACACCAGAACCTGTAGAAACACAAGGGAGGAAGATAATCCAGCACAGAGCAGTGCAGCCACAGATAGATGATCATTAAGCAGAGTTTTGAGACTCAGTGGGTAGGAATGCTCCATTCTCAAAGAAGAAATATCGGGGGACAGACCATGAAGTAACACAGATCGTAATGGGACATAGCATACCTCTATAAGGAACAAGAAGCATTTGAATGCACTTATCTGTCTGGATGTGAAAAACCATGGCACCTACAAACCATAGAAATTCCTTTGATAAATGAAACAGAGTCAAGTTCATGTGTAGATATGCCAGTACTTTTGTAGAAATTTTAAGAAGTCTTATCGTGTTGCATTTTTGGAAAAGTTGAAAATTATGAACATGGCTAAGTAAAAGCTAACGTTTGTCAATAGAATGTCATGAAAGACATCTGTGTGCCGTTTCCTTACATTCTATTCACTGTGTACTCTGTGATTGATAATAACATATTAGCAATTTCATAATAAGTTTACATAAAGATTAGAAAACATAGCCTGCCATTCTTCTAATGTACTATGGTGAAATGTATTTATATTATGAGGTAGTTCTTAAGTCTTCAAATTCCCATGGATAGCTCTAAAACTCATAAATGCATCTTTCACTGTAGTTTCATACTCAGTTTTGGAGTCAAAGAGATTTTCCACACTCAGATTTCCTCATTTACCCTGACTATCCAGCTCAGTGTATTGTGTCTTTCCCATATATCTAGATGATCTGTTCTGGAATAGAGTGAGTATATACAATAACCTTGAGTCTGATGAGGCCATGGTTGTTAAGGTACAAATAGATCTGTTTCTAGTTTGCTGTATGTGTTCAAAGAAAGGGTCCAAAGTTTGATATAATCCACCTAGGGCAGGATGCCCTTAGGTGTGCTGAGGAAATGGAAGTTCTTAGGCTGTGCCCATGGCTACAACTCCAAGGTATATTGGGATAGAGTCTGCCATCTAACTGGGGTTATTGCTGTCTATCCTGCATTGTGTATGTTCAGCTGTAGAAACAACTCTGGCAAGAAAGGTAGTTGAAAGCTCATCAATTGCATTTTGGGGTACCTTACCTTAGAAAATAGAATATCATGGAAAAGTATATATGATATGAGTTCTGCTTTGTAAAGTCAACTTGTTATTGATTACTAATACTAAAAATATATTAATGTCTTAGAATTTTAATTTTCATGAATAAGTAGAATGATAGAAGTAAGAGTTTATGTTGACTTTACATAGCTATCTTCATGTGAATAGAAAGTTTGGGTAAAGTTTCCAAGCCTACAGAAATCTGATATGAACAGAAGCAGGTGAAAAGTCACAGCTACCAAAGACAAGTGAGCAAAAGTGGTAAATCAGAACATTCAACAATACTGAGAATAGCCACAGGATGATATTGAGAGGATGCATGTGGATGCTAACAACAGTGTTGTTGAAGAAATAGTCTCATCGAGTCATACTCCAAATAATTCATTAAACATTGTTCTACATAAGCTAGAAACACACACACAAGCACACATACATCATACATGCACAGACACACATGAGGAAGAGAGAGAGAGAGAGAGAGAGAGAGAGAGAGAGAGAGAGAGAGAGA
>JADRCD010214895.1:0-11906 GCA_019843815.1 Montemys delectorum | reverse complement strand
AGAGAGAGAGAGAGAGAGAGAGAGAGAGAGAGAGAGAGAGAGAGAGAGAGAGAGAGAGAGATGGATTTCTAATTCTCAGTAAATCCAGTGAACATGAACATGATTATTCACCAAAGGAGAAAAAAAGAACAAACAAACTTAAGACTGCACGGAATTAAAAGAGTCATAGATTTGTCAATGATGAAATTTAAAAATTTTGTTGTAGGATTTGTGCCTGAATTTTTATATGGTCTTAAAATAGAGAAAAACTCTACCCATTCCTTATAGGAACAGAATAATAAAGAAGCAAGGAGGAAATGTTGCTTCCCAGACCCAAGATGGGTGAAAACCGAAGCTGTGCCTAGAGTACTACCATATTGCCACCCCAATTTTCATGCTGTTCATAAAGAGGGAGCATGTGCAAGTGTGTTTTATATCCAACATGACCATTCCAAATCAATAAAAACTGTTAACTACTCATACTGTGACACGTTTTCAACAAAATACAGTTTTTTAATAAGATACTTTCTTTATTTACATTTCAAATGTTATTTCCCCCCCCCCCCCGTTTCCCCTCCGAAAACCCCCAATCCCCTACTCCACCTCCCTGCTCACCAATCCACCCTCTCTCCCTTCCTGGCCCTGGCATTCCCCTATACTGGGGCATAGAGCCTTCACAGAAATAAGGACTCTCCTTCCATTGATGACCAACAAGGCCATCTTCTGCTACATATCCAGCTGGAGCCATGAGTCCTACCGTGTGTACTCTTTGGTTAGTAGTTTAGTGCCTGGGAGCTCTGGGGCTACTGGTTAGTTCATATTGTTGTTCTTCCTATGGGGCTGCAAATCCCTTCAGTTCCTTGGGTCTCTTCTCTAACTCCTCCCTTGGGGACCTTGTGCTCAGTCCAGTGGTTTGCTGCGATCTTCCACCTCTGTATTTGTCAGGCACTGGTGGAACCTCTTAGGAAACAGCTATAACAGGCTTCTGTCAGCAAGCACTTGATGGCATCCACAATAGTGTCTGGGTTTGGTGACTGTACATGAGATAGATACCCAGGTGGGGAAGTCACTGGATGGTCATTCCTGCAGTCTCTGCTCCACACTTTGTCTCTGTAACTCCTTCCATGGGCATTTTGTTCCCCCTTCTAATAAGGATCGAAGTATCTATACCTTGGTCCTCCTTCTTCTTGAGTTTCATGTTGTTTATGGATTGTATCTTGGGTATTCTGAGCTTCTGGGCTAATATCAACTTATTAGTGAGTGCATACCATGTGTGTTTCTTTTTTCGTTTTGTTTCGTTTTGTTTTGTTTTGTTTTGTTTGTGTGTGATTAGGATACCTCACTCAGGATGATATTTTCTAGTTCCATCCATTTGCCTAAAATTTCATGAAATCATTGTTTTTTTTTTCTTTTTTTATTAGATGTTTTCTTATTTACAATATCTCTTTTCCCAGGTTCCCCTACCCTCCCCCCAAAAGAAAAGAAAAAGAAAAGAAAAGAAGAAAAAAATTTAAAAAACCAAAAACTAAAACAATCCACTGTTCCCTTCCCCCCTCCCCCTGCTCACCATCCTACTCCCTCCTGCTTATTGCCCCTGGCATTCCCTTACACTGGGGCATAGAACCTTCACAGGGCCAAGGTCTTCTCCTCCCATTGATGACCTACTTGGCCATCTTCTGCTGGAGCCATGAGTCCCCCCATGTGTACTCTTTGGTTGGAGTTTTAGTCCCTGGGAACTCTGAGGGTACTAGTTAGTTCATACTGTTGTTCCTCCTAAGGGACTGTAAACCCCTTCAGCTCCTTGGGCCTTTCTCTAGCTCCTTCATTGGTGAGCCTGTACTCAGCCCAATGGATGGCTGTGAGCATCTACTTTTGTATTAGTTGGGTACTGTCATTGTTTTTAATAGCTGAGTAGTACTCCACTGCGTAAATGTACCACATTTTCTGTATCCATTGCTCTGTTGAGGGACATCTAGGCTCTTTCCAGCTTCTAGCTATTATAAATAAGGCTACCTTGAACATAGTGGAGCACATGTCCTTATTACATGTTGGAGCATCTTCTGAGTATATACCCAGGAGTGGTATTGCTAGGTCCTCAGCTAGTACTATGTCCAATTTTCTGAGGCACCACCAAACTGATTTCCAGAGTGGTTGTACCAGCTTGCAATGTGGAGTGTTCCTCTTTCTCCACATCCTTGCCAGCATCTGTGGTCACCTGAGTTTTTGAACTTAGCCATTCTGACTGATGTGAGGTGGAATCTCAGGGTTGTTTTGATTTGCATATCCCTGATGAATGAGGGTGTTGAACATTTCTTTAGGTGTTTCTCAGCCATTCAGTATTCCTTAGTTGAGAATTCTTTGTACTCCATTTTTAAATAGGGTTATTTGGTTATTTGGAGTCTAACTTCTTGAGTTCTTTATATATATATTGGATATTAGCTCTCTACTAGATGTAGCGTTGGTAAAGATCTTTTTCCAATCAGTCTTTTGCCATTTTGTCCTATTGATAATGTCCTTTGCCTTACAGAATATTTGCAATTTTATGAGGTCCCATTTGTCCATTCTTGATCTTAAACATAAGCTATTGGTGTTCTGTTCAGGAAATTTTCCCTTGTGCCCATGTGCTCGAGGCTCTTCCCCACTTTCTTTTCTATTAGTTTGAGTGTATCTGGTTTTATGTTGAGGTCCTTGATCCACTTGGATTTGACCTTTGTACAAGGAGAAAAGAATGGATCGATTTGCATTCTTCTATGTGCTAACCTCCAGTTGAGCCAGCACCATTTGTCGAAGATACTGTCTTTTTTCTCCTGGAAGATTTTAGCTCCTTTGTCAAAGATCAAGTGACCATAGGTGTGTGGGTTCATTTCTGGGTCTTCAGTTCTGTTCCATTGATCTACCTGCCTGTCACTGTACCAATATCATGCAGTTTTTATCACAATTGCTCTGTTGTACAGCTTAAGGTCCAGGATTGTGATTCCACCTGAAGTTCTTTTATTGTAGAGAATAGTTTTGGATATCCTAGATTTTTTGTTATTCTAGATGAATTTGCAAATTGCTTTTCGTAACTCTGTGAAGAATTGAGTTGGAATTTTTATGGAGATTCCACTGATCCATAGATTGCTTTTAGCAAGATGGCCATTTTTACTATATTAATCCTGCCAATCCACAAGCATGGGAGATATTTCTGTCTTCTGAGATCTTTGATTTCCTTCTTCAGAGACTTAAAGTTCTTATCATACAGATCTTCACTTGCTTAGTTTGAGTCACACCAAGTTATTTTATATTGTCACTATTGTGAAGGGTTTTGTTTTCCTAATTTCATTCTCTTCCTGTTTATCATTTGTGTAGAGGAAGGCCACTGACTTGTTTGAGCTAATTTTATACCCAGCTACTTTGCTGAAGTTGTTTATCAGGTTTACGATTTCTATGGTAGAATTTTGGGAGTCATTTGAGTATACTATCATATCATCTCCAAATAGTGATAATCTGACTTCTTCCTTTTCAATTTATATCCCTTTGATCTCCTTTGTTGTCTAATTGCTCTGGCTAGAATTTTGAGTACTATATTGAATAGGTAGGGAGAAAGTGGACATCCTTGTCTAGTCCCTGATTTTAGTGGGATTGCTTCAAGTTTCTCTTCATTTAATTTGATGTTGGCTACTGGTTTGCTGTATATTGCTTTTACTGTGTTTAGATATGGGCCTTGAATTCCTGATCTTTCCAAGACTTTTATTATGAAGGTATGTTTGATTTTGTCAAATGCTTTCTCAGCATCTAATGGGATGATATATGTTTTTTTTTCCTTTGAGTTTGTTTATATAGTGAATTACATTGATACATTTCCATATATTGAACCATTCCCGCATTCCTGGGATGAAGCCTACTTGATCATGATAGATGATCATTTTAATGAGTTCTTGGATTCGATTTGTGAGAATTTTATTGAGTATTTTTTCATTGATATTTGTAAGGAAAATTGGTCTGAAATTCTCTTTCTTTGTTGGGTCTTTATGTGTTTTAAGTATCAGAGTAATTGTAGCTTCATAGAATGAATTGGGTAGAGAATGACTCTGGTTTAAGAAAGCAAAGCCCTCACAGGAGCAGGGATACTGAACAAGGTATTGTGAAAGATAAAGGAGATGGACTCAAAGGGAGATAACACAGCATACAGGTGTGAACTAAAGGGTTAAGGAGATCTCAGTAATTTTGAGAACTTCTACTCTTGCAAAGGACCCAAACTCATTTTTCAGCACTCACAGATGCCTACAACTCCAGCTCCAGGAAATCAATATCGTCTTCTAACATTTGAAAGTCATGTGTACTAACCTTCACACAGACACACACACACACACACACACACACACACACATGTATATATATACATACACATATATGCAATATGTGCACATATATGTGCATATATATGCATATATATGTATGTACACACATATATTATGTACATACATACACGTAGGCATATATTTTACATATATGTGCATATATATTACATATTTTTATCACATATGTATATACTATATATATAGATATGTGTGTGTATATATATGTATATATATATATATAATTTCAAAAGTGACAAATAGAAGTACACATGAAAGGTATGAAAACTGCAAGAGGAACACATACTGTTTAATGATTTTCTACTGAGATGACAGTTATATAATTGGCATGTGAACACATTGTTTCCAGCAATTTAAAAATAATGAAAATATTATTTTTCAAAATGTCATGGCTCTTTTGCTAATGAGGCTCTACCTGTTGTACTTCTCTGACACCTGGAAATGGGGTTGTGTTATTCACTTCCACATCTTTTGTTGTTAGTGGTTGTGTAGAATATATGATCTATTTTACTTCAGAAGGTCACTAGCTCTGTGAAAACTGTCTATTATTTTATATGCTAGGAGCAATTTTAAAAAATCCATTAGGCATTCTTTCTGCTTCCAGGCCATTAAGTTTTGTAGGCTCAACAGGCAGTGATGGCGCACGCCTTTAATCCCAGCAATTGTGAGGCAGAGGCAGGTGGATTTCTGAGTTCGAGGCCAGCCTGTGAGTTCCAGGACAGTCAGGGCTATACAGAGAAACCCTGTCTCAAAATACCAAAAAAAAAAAAAATGCTTTGTAGGCTCACTGGTCACTGGTCAACTCTTAAAAGTGAGCTGTGAAGGAAGTCAGTGGCTTCTCTACCATTTACAAACACCATGTTCAGAATCATCAAGAACTATGCATATCAGTCACAGTATGGAATCATTTCACTAGTTAGCCTGAATGACAAATATTAGAGCATGTGTTACAAATTCAAAACTATTTAAGGAACAAATAAAATTCCATTAAAAAAAAAAAACTACAGCTGTAATGCATTGTTTGTAGTGTTTTGTTTTACTGTGCATATTTTATTTCTACTCTTACTGGGAGCCTGAACAGTGAAGGCGTATCTTACAAAAGCTGATATAAAATGAGAAAAGGCAAGAGTTTATGTTGTCTCACACAGTAAAGTTTTAAAGAAACTTCACATCTCAAGATGTATATTTAACTTATTCATAGTAGAGATTCCTAGTTTTGCTAAAATAATTTTAAATTATCTTTGAAATGCCACCATACAGCTCATTTCCCTGTCAGTAGTACTCTTAATTCACTCCTCATTTTGTCTCATTTTCAAATGGCAAATCACAAATATATAAATTATCATGATGAACACATCTAGAAGATTGAAAATCAATGTTATATGGTACATAGAAATTAATATCAAAATAATGTTCCCTTATGTTCATATAAAATATTAAATAATATCCTGAAAAGCTCTAGTGAAGAAGCATTTCTATGGAAATGTTATTCTAATTCCTCTTGTTCTGCTCTTACAGTGGAATCTACTCTTAGCACCCCACGATGGTGTGGACCCATTTGTTGCACATACTAAGTATGACCTCTAGACATAAAACTAGATTAAAGAGTCAGTTCATCTAGAAAAATACTAAGCCCAGCAGGAAGAAAAGTTACTGTAGCTACTACACTTTAAGAATCTATGACACTCTAGGAGATGGTTCCAATATGAAGAACATAGTAAGACTTGAATTAATTTCTGAAGGTGCCAGTTAAGAGGGGAGAAACAGTATATTGACTCTGGGAAGCTTCTAGCTTCACGCCATTTTACTGGTACAGCATGTACTTCCTAGGAATAATGAAGGAAATGTTGTAAATACCTTAAAGGATGACCCCTGCAGAAGGAATTCCCTTGGCAGTCCAGTGAAGTAATGCCCAAAGGCATTTGTGGTAGCAGGTGGTATAGGAGCAATTGATTCACTTTGGAGAAGTGGGAGTTCTGGGGAGCCTGTGCTTCCTACAGCATTGCTAGCTCAGGTGTCCTGGCTGCATCTCTACCTGCACATGCTGTGGCTGCTGATTGACATCTGTTTCCTTGCCTATGGGAGAAGAGCCTTAATGTTAAAATCTGTGATTTTTGTTATCTATGGCATTGTTTTATCTGTTACAGAGAACAGTATCTGGTACTTGATAAGAGCATAGGATCAGCATAAAAGACATCAGAGCAACAAAGAAACTTCTGAATTCTTATAAACTTTCTTATTATTTCTTAATTGAACTTTAAGTTACAAGCTTTAGATTGGAGAATTATGACACCTGTGTTACCCTTTATACTCATGTCCTTTAATACAATATTGTATTTTACATTTATGTTCCATGTTAATAATCCACATTATTCAATCTTTTATTACTAAAAATGAATTCATCATTTGACTTTAAAGGTGCATTTATATGTTAAAGAAACTATGATTAGAAAAATCAATAGGATATTAGCTTAAGATTAATAGAAAAATACAGAAAATGAAGACAAAGAATTAATCCCCCGATCTTACCCCCCAAAGTTAGAAGAGTATGTCTATGATATCTTGGCTAAATATTATAAAAGGAATGTTGCTAATTTAATCTAAACTTTAGAATTTTTTAAAAAACCAATTGATACAGCAAATTTGTGCTTTCTAAAACTTTTAGGGGTACTTTTTATAAGCAGAAGTGAAGTATAATATCCAACATTCACCTGAACTTTCTGAAAAACAAAGTGTAAAAATATAGAAGGTTGAAAGTCCATCAAATATCTATAAAGCTTCACAAGGAGCATCTAAGAAGAGTAAATACCACAGGTAAGCCAGCTCAGCTGGTATTTTCCTCTCCTTGCCAGTCACTGCTACAGGTGACAATAAAACACCCTCTCTCTATGGCTCCTATGACTGTGTCTTCAGCATCATGTTCCTTAAAGCTACCAGACATGCAAAGCGGGAACTGTGGCATTGTTGGAATGACTGAGTCACTAGCGCTCACAGCATTAGCAAGTGGTGATATATCTGAGACTTTAGTCATCTGGGTCACTATCCCCAGTGAGATGATAAAGATAGAGGAAGATGTTCTCTGATTTTCTACTCATATAGTCATGACCTAATCCAAGGATAGACAGTGAAAATAGTCATTAATTATTGCTTTTTTTTTTTTTTTTTTTTTTTTTTTTTTTTTTTTTTGCAATAGGGTTTCTCTGTATAGCCCTGGCTGTCCTGGAACTCACTCTGTAGAACAGGCTGGTCTCTAACTCAGAAATCCACCTGCCTCTGCCTCCCAAGTGCAGAGATTAAAGGCATGCACCACCACTGCCCAGCCTCTTTCCATTTCAAAAGCAAAAAAATTCAACTCAGCCACTGAATCTGCCAAATTCACTTTGAGATCAAAATGAATGATAGTAATAGATTCCGAATTAATAATAGATAAGTACATGATAGATATAGATGTCAGGTAGATGATAGACATGTGATATATCTATATAAATATATAGATATAAATAAATGCAGACTGATAGATGACAGATTAGGTAGACAGAGATACATAGAGACAGACAGATGATAGATTGATTATAGATAGATAACAGACCAAAAATTATTAGATAGATAGATAGATATATAGGTAGATAGAGATAGTTAGATAGGTAGATAGATAGATAGATAGATAGATAGATAGATAGATAGATAGATAGACAGATACATAGATAGATACATAGATACATAGATACATAGATATATAGATACATAGATAGATGTACGATACTATTTTAGATAGGGTTTTTATTTCTGTGAAGAGATCATGATAACTCTAAGAGAGAAAAACATTTATTTAGGGCTGGTTTACAGTTTCAGAGGTATAGTCCATTATTGCTATGGTAGGAATCATGAAGACATGATGGCAGACATGGTGCTTGAGAAGGAGCTGAGAGTTCTACATCCAGATCAGCAGTTAGCAGGAAGTTAACTGACTTGAAGCTCTGAGACTTCAAAGTCCATCCTCTACTCTAGTGGTGCACCTCTTACAACAAAGCCATAGCTACATCAACAAGGCCACACTTCCTAGTAGTGCCACCCATTTTTATTCAAACTATGACAGATCATACATAATACAGTGATATCACTGTATATATAGATATAGCTGTCTTACCACACATAGAATCCTAAGACCAGAGTAAGAAGATTACTAATTAAGGCCTCAGTTGTTCTGAAGTATTGGTGAGAATGCATTTTGATTTCTACTGGACACATCCAAGCCTGTGGCTACTCCCTGATGCTTTTTTAGCAATTATGAACAAAAATATGAAAAGTTTCACACTGCATCTACTTCAGTGGTTCAAACATAACAGTGTGAGATGCAGTCTTTTGTCAGTTCATAATGGAAGAAAACCAATATGTGCTTACAATTCATATCCTGAAGTGTTCTGGAAGGTTGTGACTGAGTATCTCATGCATTTAACTTCTGAATGCACTTTTTATTTCCTTCATTCACATACTAGACACCTGTCTAGATAATGTGAATGGGGATTGTCTATTCATGAAACCAGAAGGAAGGTAGACAGCTCCAATACTACCTAGTGAACTTACTTCAAAACTGGCATTCTTTTCCATTTCCTTGCCCAGTTACTTTGTACTAGGACGTCTGTCTTTCTTTAAAAAGAGTTAACCTTTTATCTGAACTATGGAAATAAGCAGGAGTTACAAAAATATCAAAATTTTATCTACTAAGAGGTGTATTTTTTAAAAGTTGTCAAATTCTATCTAAGTTCAAAACAGCTAGGATGAATAAGCAATGATTGCTTTTATGCTGTTCAGAAGTTATAGGACAACATATCAAAGATAAAGTGACAAGAAATGAAAATGCCCAGCCGTGAAGCATTGTGTTTTCTCTTCTGATCTTCCAGATGATTCACTCTGTGGTGGGAAGAACTATGGGAAGCCACTGTTCTACCATCTTCTCTCTGAGTTTTCTACCTCCTTCAGGAACTGCTGGATCCCATCATACCACTTTCAGTATTGTCTTGTGTAGCCAGGAAGAGGCAAATCATAGTCAGCTGCTGTGGGCAGTTCTATGTCTTACAAATGAGGTTTAAATGAAAACATCTTCTTATAATATTTCAGTATTTTTTAAAGGAAATAAATTCCCAAATTGTCACTACACCCTGTGTTTTTCTCTCTACTGCTAGAAAGCTGTTTTAAATAGTATAAAATAGTTTTAAGAGTTAAAAGCAGCTTCAATTTCCATACCTTCCTTCCTATAGTTGGCTACTCAGGAGGAAAACAAATTAATGAATTAAAATAACCATTAAGTTTGTGGCTATAATTTAGCTTTCACTCAATTATGGATAAACTGAAATAATAATATTGAAATTATAGGGAATTTTAGGACTATGAATCTGAGGGCTTCTGTCTGTGTGTGTGTGTGTGTGTGTGTGTGTGTGTGTGTGTGGTATATGTTCATGCATTGTGGGCCTACTTGTGCACCTTTGGAATAGCTTGAACTCTGTTGTTGATCCCTGTCTGTGCTTTATTGATCAGGGAGCATCTGTCAGGATTAGTTGATTTTTTTCCTGCCTAGCAGGTACAGCTAGATATCTAGGTTTGCAAACTGGGGAGCTACTGTTATGTGTTTCACTGGCTGTCATGTGGCTTTTTTAAAAAATGAAATACATGTCTGAATTATGTTCTTATGAATACATGTTCTTATGCGCAGTTATACCTCTGAATCAGAGATGATTAGTTGGATTGCAGCATTAGCTTTTGTCAGTTGTACATATGATGTGCCTGAATTGTGGCTTTCACTTTACACTGAGGATAAAGAGGTGTCCAGAAGACTGGGTAAAGAGGAAGTCCCATGAAAAACATCGGCTTCTCAGTTCTGGTCTGAGAACATCAGAGAGGCTCAGAGAAATAATAATTTCTCTTTAAAGTCAACATGAGTTGTAGATAAGGCTTTTGCAACAGTCACAAAATAAACAAAGTGATTCTAAGTTTATTGTAAGTATCTTTTCTACTGAACATTAAAAAAATTAACTCATACACATGCACACACATACACATATACATACCCACATATTCACATACATATACATGACTGCAGACACATGTTTTACACTCACACACAAACATACACACACACACACACACACATGAACAAACATGTACACATATGCACAGATGCATTCATAAATGCACTCTTTAGATCTTCCCACTATGACCCTACTAAAAAGAATCATATAATTCTTTGAGGTTTTGAAATAGTTAAAAGGAGTCCCCTTTTTCCTTTCACTCACACTCTCATTTGGAAACTTCACTTTTACATAATACTAACACACCAAATATACTAACACACAATGGAAAGAGATCAATTCTCATTAAACAACTTCATGCATTTTTAAGGAATACAAAGCCAGGCAGCTGAATGAGTTCTGAAATTGATCCATCCTAGAAATAAACACTTTTATTTACAAAGGAAATCAATATGAGCAGGTCATTAAACTCCTTGAATAGGCACTTCAGTGCAGCATATTCTTCAGAAAGGATTATCTGTTGTATTTCTGACTCTGCTTTGTTCTCCATAACAAAAGAGAAGAAGAAGAAGAAGAAGAAGAAGAAGAAGAAGAAGAAGAAGAAGAATTGACTGCATTTACATCCCTAGTGTTGAGATTTAACTGCCCAGCTAGTTTTAATTCTTTAATGGAAACTTTTTAAGTGAGTAAGAAATTGCATTTTAAGGATCTCTAGTCAATTCAGTCCTAGTTTCTGCCTCTATAAAATTATACATATTATCAACAACTAATATATTAACCAACCTGTTATACTATTTATGCTTGAAAGATTTCTCTTTTTGTAGTTTTAATAATTTAATTTACATGTCTTCAGAAGACATAAAATCATATGTAGGGTGTGCTCATCTTCAAAAATGCAGGTTTATGTATCTGAATAAGTGTGCTGTTGTCAAAGAAGTGAGAAACAAAACAACAACAATAACAACAATAAAACAAACAAACAAACTCAGAACTTCTGCATGATAATTCAGTTGTTATACTACTAAAGTGTTTCAGTGTAAATTCCGCATAGGAAACTCATAACTACGCAGTCTTTATAGGGAAGCCATTCTTCTTCAACTACCCTTTCGTAACTCAGGCATTTACTTGGAAATAAAATTTATTCTATCACCTCTATTTCCAAAAATAAAAAATTGAGAGTTGATATATTTTTTCATTTCAGAGCCTAGAAGATTGTGAATGGTAGATATGATGCAATGATAAACTCAAAGAAAAAAACCATATGATCATCTCACTACATGCTGAGAAAGCATTTGACAAAATCCAACATCCCTTCATGATAAAAGACTTGGAAAGATCAGGAATGCAAGGCCCATACTTGAATGTAGTAAAAGCAATATACAGAAAACCAGTAGCCAACATCAAACTAAATGGAGAGAAACTTGAAGCAATCCCACTAAAATCGGGGACTAGACAAGGCTGCCCACTCTCTCCCTACCTATTCAATATTGTACTTGAAGTTCTAGCCAGAGCAATTAGGCAACAAAAGGAGATCAAAGGGATA
>JADRCD010214894.1:0-41181 GCA_019843815.1 Montemys delectorum | reverse complement strand
TTTTTTTTTTTTTAAGTATAGAATATATTTAGGCCATGGGGAGGGGAGTTAAGAGGGTAGCAGAGGCAGAGAAAGGCAGAGAGAAGTAGGGGCCAGCCATGACCACGTGGAGAGAGGGGGAACAAAGGGTCAAGAGGCAAGGGAGAGAAGCAGGAGTAAGAGCATGAGAGATCTTGTGAGGTCTGTCAGGGTTGGTGACTGTTAATGTGTTTAAGCAATAACCGCTAAGACACTTCAATCACTGTTGCCAGTTACAACATCAAAAGACACATCATAATGTGTTAAAGTACCCGATGGCCAACTTGTGCACACATTCATACCAGGTGATCATCTGGCTCTACACATTTAAAACAAGTGCCACATGCAAACATTCAGTCCAATGCAAAATATAAACACTGAGATTGGATTTTAAAAAATTAAAAAGAAGACAAGACAGTGTATTAGTCCACTGTGATGAAGCTAATAACCCTCACTGGGAGCATGCTGAAAGAACAAATGCAAGCAGAGTTTGTCATAAGCAAAAGCCTTGAAGGTTAGAAAGGGTTACTTTGTTCCAGTTTATAGCATAAGTTAATATAAAGATGACTAAGAATTTTTCCTTTGAGTAACCAAAAATTGTTAAATTACCACTTAAAATTGTTTTCCTCTGACATTTGTTCAGAGGGCTCAGGGTGAGTATTAGGATTGGCACCTAGGGTCCTGCTCTCCTCAGCTTTGAGGGACTCAGCATGTCTTCTCTTCTGAAGTGTCTAAATCCAGGTAGAATTCTTTTGGGAAGCACTCTGTACTGACACTCTCATTACAGGCCACGCACTTACCTGCAGACTCCATGAGGATAGTGCTGGAGCGCTGCTACAATGACCTGCGCCTTCTCAGCATGCCCAGCAAGACCCTGAAGGCTGAGGGCTTCTTCAGAAGTAACAAGGTATGCCTTTATCTTTTCATTGTGTCTTCTGTGCTGGTAACAAATGGAGAAAAGCTGAGAATTTATTGTAAGCCTGGCTGCAACCAGTACTGACCCCATCTGCCTGTCTTTTTTTTTTTTTTTGAACATTCTGCAAATTTTATTGCCATTATTGTTTTATTACGAGTGGATATTGCTCATTTTTTTCACACATACTTTTTTATTAGATATTTTCTTTATTTACATGTCACATGATAGCTCCTTTCCCAGTTTGCCCTCCAAAAATAAAATAAAATTAAATTAAATTCAAAAAAAAGTGGAAAAGAAAACCTTGTTCCCTCCCCCCTCCCCCTGCTCACCAGCCCACCCTCTCCTGCTTCCTGGCCCTGGCATTCCCCTACACTGGGGCATAGAGCCTTCACAGGACCATGGGCCCCTCCTCCCATTGATGACTGACTTGGCCATCCTCTGCTAAATATGCTGCTGGAGCCATTAGTCCTACCATGTGTACTCTTTGGTTGGTGGTTTAGTCCCAGGGAGCTCTGAGGGTACTAGTTAGTTCATATTGTTGTTTGTCCTAAGGGGCTGCAAACCCTTCAGCTCCCTGGGTTCTTTCTTTAGCTCTTTCATTGGGGACCCTGTACTCAGTCCAATGGATGGCTGTGAGCCTCTACTTCTATATTAGTCAGGTACTGTCAGAGCCTCTCAGGAGAGAGCTATATCAGGCTCCTGTCAGCCAGCACTTGCCAGCATCCATAATAGTGTCTGGATTTGATGATTGAATATGGAAAGGATTCCCAGGTGGAGCAGTCTCTGGATTGTCCTTCCTTCAGTCTCTGCTCCATAGCTAGACTCTGTAACTCCTTCCATGGGTATTTTGTTCCCCCTTTTAAGAAGGAATAAAGTATCCACACTTTGGCTTCCTTCTTCTTGAGTTTCTTGTGGTTTGTGGATTGTACTTTGTATATTCCGATCGATCTTCTGGGCTAATACCCACTTATCAGAGAGTGCATACCATGTGTGTTCTTTTGTGATTGGGTTACCTCACTCAGGATGATATTCTCCAGATCCATCCATTGCCCTAAGAATTTCATAAATTCATTGTTTTTAATACTTGAGTAGTATTCCATTATGTAGATGTACCACATTTTCTGTATCCATTCCTCTGTTGAGGGACATCCAGGTTGTTTCCAGTTTCTGGCTATTATAAATAAGGCTGCTATGAACATAGTGGAGCATTTGTCCTTATTACATGTTGGAACATCTTCTGGGTATATGCCCAAGATTGGTATAGCTGGGTCCTCTGGTAGTACTATGTCCAATTTCCTGAGGAACCACCAAACTGATTTCCAGAGTGGTTGTACCAGCTTGCAGTCCCACCAGCAATGAAGGAGTGCTCCTCTTTCTCTACACCCTTGCCAGCATCTGCTGTCACCTGAGTCTTTTATCCTAGCCAATCTGACTGGCGTGAGGTGGAATCTCAGGGTTGTTTTGATTTGCATTTCCCTGATGACTAAGGATATTGAACACTTCTTTAGGTACTTTCCAGCCATTCGGTATTCGTCAGTTGAGAATTCTTTGTTTAGCTCTGTACCCCATTTTTTAATAGGTTATTTGGCTCTCTGGAATCTCATTTGCCTGTCTTAGAGCAGCCTTTCAGTGCACACAGCTTCCCCATTTCCTTCCTTAGTCATCCAGTCTGCTTGACTCAGTCTTGCTGCTGCTCCTTTGACCTTTGCCCAGGAGCACTTTCCTGTTTCCCCGCCCTCCTTTCTGAGCCTTCCTGATTGAGTCTCTCTCCTCAGTGACTGTCTCCCTAATTTCCATTTTTGAGTTCCCTGCTAAGACAGCCCTTCACACCAAGTCAAAGCTGTACTTATGAGACTCTCGCACCCTTGTCCCATTTGCATACTCTGTGTGCCATTGTTATCATGGCTTGCTTAATGTCGTACTTCAGACTTTTCCTTGTTGACTATCTTTGTTATCACACTTTCTAGTTGTTCATTTTGGTGCATTCGTACTTAACACATGTAATCTTATTAATATTTTATTAATTCTGTATTTTCTCTGTGTGTGTGTGTGTGTGTGTGTGTGTGTGTGTGTGTGTATTATTAAAATGCAATTTGTGGACTGGCAAGAGCACTCAGCAGATAGGAGATGCTTGTGGCCAAGCCTAACAACCTAAATTTGATCCCATGGACATATATGTTAGAGAGAGAATTGACTACCTCAAGTTTTTTTCTGAACTCTGCATGTGTGCCACACTCCCATACACATATACACACTCTTGTGCACAATAAAACATTTAAACCATAATAATCATAATTTGGGGTAAAGAGCACCAGAACGATCTTTTCTCTCACTTTTTTCCTTTAATGCTTAATAGCCTGAATTTGTAACATTTATTAAACAGTAATAGCTTTTTATGCAAAACACAACACACTGTTAATTATTATGATCAATTTTTGCTTTGCTTTGTTTGTTTGTTAGATACAGTGTCTTGTATTTGCCCTTAGCTGGCCTTGAACTCATTACATAGTCCAGGCTAGCCTATGACAATTATCCTGCCTCTATTTTCCAACTACTGAGATTGGGTGTGTATCACCATGCCTGGACAAATTTACACATAATGTCACAGATTTTATAACATGCTAGATACTGCCTTTTATTGGTAAGATGTGCCTATGAAGGATAAGAATGCTACTAACATACCACAGAGTGTAACTCTCTCATTTACTGTTTAGGTGTTTGTTGAAAGCTCTGAGACAGTGGATCACCAGGCAGCCTTCACAGACTCCCATTTGTGGAAACTCCTGGATCGACATGCAAATACAATCCGGTTATTTGTTTTGCTGCCTGAACAATCTCCAGGATCTTATTCGAAAAGGACAGCATACCAGAAAGCTGGAGGTGATTCTGGTAATGTGGACGATGATTGTGAAAGAGTCAAAGGACCTGCAGGGAATTTAAAGTCTGTGGATGCTATTCTAGAAGAAAGCACTGAAAAACTCAAAAGCTTGTCACTGCAGCAGCAGCAGGATGGGGACAACGGAGACAGCAGCAAAAGCACTGAGACAAGTGACTTTGAAAATATTGAATCCCCTCTCAATGAGAGGGGCTCTTCCACCTCTGTGGATAATCGAGAACTTGAACAGCACATTCAGACTTCTGACCCAGAACACTTTCAGTCTGAAGAACGCTCAGACTCAGATGTGAATAATGACCGGAGTACAAGTTCAGTAGACAGTGATATTCTTAGCTCCAGTCACAGCAGCGACACTTTGTGCAATGCAGACAGCACTCAGATTCCTCTGGCCAATGGACTCGACTCTCACAGTATCACAAGTAGTAGAAGAACTAAGGCAAATGAAGGGAAAAAGGAGACGTGGGACACAGCTGAAGAAGACTCTGGGACTGACAGTGAATATGACGAGAGTGGCAAGAGCAGGGGGGACATGCAGTACATGTACTTCAAAGCTGACCCCTACACTGCGGACGAAGGTTCTGGGGAAGGACACAAATGTATGTACTTGAGAGGAAGCCTCTTTGAAACAGTGCCAGTGTTTCTCACTTGAGCATTAATTAGCAATCCAGTGCTTAGCTCTAAGACCGCCTTACGTGGACTGTAAGATAATTTAGTTTTCTTTCATTTGCAGTGCAGTACTTTAGACAGTAATTGCATCAAGTTAAGTACAAGAGTATCCAATATTAGGGAAGTCTATGGTAAGAATGCCAAGGAATACTTTTAACGTAATATACACTCTCACTACTTAAGAAGCCAAATACTTTAAAGGTTTTATTTTTGTTTGAGAAGTGTAAATATGCATATTGTGTTTTGATCAAATCCACCCCTTATTGCCTCTCCTCCAATTCATTCCCTGTCCCCACCACTACCACCACTTTTCCCTGCCAAGTTCATGTGCTATGTTTAAATCCATTGAGTTCACTTAGTGCTGTCTATATGTGCATGGGTATAGGGCCATCTTCTGGTATCGGTAGCCTCTCAGGGCTACATCTCTTAAGAAAACTTGATTCTTCTTTCTCTAGCAGATATCAGTTGTCAGTAGCTCTTCAACTAGAGTTGGGATTGTGAATTCCTGTGCTGGGATTTTGACTGTCTTGATCTTGTACAGGTCTTGTGCATGCAGTTACAACCACTGTGAGTTCATGTGTGCAATGGCCTTGTTACATCTGGCAAATAGTGTTTTATGTTTTACTACAAACATCAACTGCCTCTGGCTCTTAGACTTTTAACACCCCCTCTTCTGCAGTGTTCCTGAGCCTTGGAGAGAGTATGTGATATAGCTGTCCCATTAAAGGCAGACAAAGGGAAAAAGGAGACATGGGACATAATCCTTCATTCTCATAAAGAGACCAGTTGTGGTTCTCTATTAATTGCCATCTATTGCAAAAAGAATCTTCTCTGATGAGGGTTGAGAGATGTTACTACTCTATGAGTATAAAGTTATAAGTATAAAGTTATAAGTATGTCCATTTAGTAGAGTGATAATCCCTTAGGGCCTGTGACCTAGTCAGCAACTGGGTTTTGCACCAGTTAATGGTCCCAAACATGAGATCTGTCATGTGGAGCAGTCTAATCAGAAAGTAGTTATTCCCATTAATGTATGCTGCTGTAGCACCTGGGCAACACTCGCCAGGCCCATCCTTATTGTAGCTTACCAGGTTCACCAGCTGGGTAAGACAACTGATTATTTTTCTCCCCAGTAGCGTCCATAGAACCTTCCAGCATTTTAAACGTTAGCCAACAGAGAAGAAACTTCCAGATTGGTACCAGCTTGATTTCTCCATGTCCTATAACTCAAATATGTGGTATATTTAGCAATAGGATCTTAGTATCAAGTTATAAAGGGTAACTAAGAACAGTGGCAGTAGGCTGTGTTGGTTGAATAGCTTCAAAAAATTTGTTACTCAGTTTACAGGAAAAAAATGTATATCTCTTTTCTGTGTCCCATCCTTTAAATATCCATATGCAAGGCAAAAAAGTGGGGTTTGAGGGTGAGTGTTCATTTGCTACCTGGGTCTTTTGTCTTTTTGGTTTTCGGATTTTTTTTTCCCCTTGCTGGGAATAGAACTCAGTACTTTACCATTGAGCCATATTCCAATCCTTTTACTTTGCTAATTTAATTTTGTTAATTTGATAGTAAGTAAGAGACAAACTAGAGTTCTGAATGTTACAGATCTCAAAAAATAAAAGGAAGAGATTCATAGCTGGGACGTTGTGGCATAAGCCTTTAATACCATCATTGAGGAGACAGAGGCAGGCAGGATCTCTGTGAGCTGGAAGCCAACCTGGTCTACAGAGCGAGTTCAGGGTAGCCAGGGTGTTATACAGGGAGACCCTATGTTGCAAAATCAAAAAAGAGAGAGAGATTTGTCAGTGTAAGCATTTAAGATAGGCAATAACAACAGATATACCCATAATGTAGAGCTAAAAGATGAGATGTAAAAAGAACTTTTGGAAAGGGCTTTTACAAAACCACTGGCTAGAGCTACCCAGACAGTTAACAAGAAAGCTAGAGTCAAGATCCACTTCTTTTCCCGGGTATGAAAAGGAGGTAGCTGAAAGTGAAATGCTTATTAGCGTTACTCTTTAGCAGATTGTGTATTTAGTCTAGTTTGCTGACATGGGCCTCTTATCCCAGCACTGAGGGGCCAGAGGCAGGAAGATCTCTAGGAGTTAGGCCATCCTTAGCTACATAGTGAGACTCTATGAAAAAAAAAAACACAAACAAAGCATATATTAATACTCCCCTTATGGTTTTAGTTTTCAAAATCTTGTATCTCCAAGTGTCTCCAAATTACTAAAACAAATCCTGGTGTCCTCCATTTGACAGATTAGAGAGCTGAAGCTCACAGAAGATGGAGGGCAGGCAAAAGAACATACATATGTAACATCTATACAGTGAGCAGCACGACAGCCACAAAGTATAAGACTTCCTTTTTTTTAAAGATTTTTTTTTAACTTATGTTGTGGGGGTAGGTGTGTGTGTGTGTGTGTGTGTGTGTGTGTGTGTGTGTGTCAGGGTGTGTCAGGGTGTGTCAGGGTGTTTGAGGAGTCCAGAAGTGGAAATCAGATTAACCTGAAACTGGAATTACAGGTGGTTGTGAGCTGCCCTACATGGGAACTGATCTTCTGCAAGAGCAGCAGGCCTCTTAACTGCTGAGCCAACTTTCCAATTCCTGTAAGGCTTCTAATTGAATGTGCATGGTTCCTTTACCTTTGGAAAAGAACTCCTAGGTGCCAGGCCCTATATAGCTATTAGAAGTAGAAATGAGGAGAGGCACCCTATCAGTAAAGTGCTTGCCTTGTAAACATGAAGACCTGAGTTCATTTCCCAAAACCTATGTAAGAACAAACAAACAGGCATAGTCCCAGCTCTGGGGAGGCAAAAACAGGGAGATGGCTAGGGCTCTTGGAGCAGATAGGCAGACTACTTAGCTAGCTCCAGTGAGAAGTTCTGTCTCAAAAACAAGAGAATGGGTTCCAAAGGAGCAGGACCTGAGAGTGCTCTCTGGCCTCCACAAGCAGGCAGCATACATGTACATGCTGACTTGCACACATGTGTACACACACACACACAAAGAGGAGATTTGGCCCAGTGAAATAGCCCATCAGGTAAACATGATTCCTGCTGAGCCTTGATGACCTGTGTTTGATCCCCCGGGGCCCAATGGTGGAAGGAAAGAACAAACTCCTACAAGTTGCCCTCTGATCTCTACATACACTCTATATCCCCTTATACATACAGAGAGAAGCCAATAAATGGGAAAGTGTTTACTAAAAAGAAAGAAAAAACAGTCTGAAAATGAAAAGTTCTGTTTTTTAAATGAAAGTAATCAGTAATAGAAGTGCATAGATATATATTTTTAACTAATGAGCTACAACTAACACCAGAATCCTTTGACACCATGTTGTCTTAATAGAAACTCAAGTGTAGGGCTGGAGAGATGGCTCAGTGGTTAAGAGCACTGACAGCTCTTCCAGAGGTCCTGAGTTCAATTCCCAGCAACCACATGGTGGCTCACAACCGTCTGCAATGGGATCTGACGCTCTCTTCTGGTGTGTCTGAAGACAGCTACAGTGCACTCATATACATAAAATAAATAAATAGCTCTTAAAAAAAAAGAAAGTCAACTGTAAAAGTGTAGACTTGTAGGCAAAATGGTGACAGAAGGGTGTTATAGTAGTGCTTAAGTCTCCATCCAGGGCCTCCCCAAAAGGCGCATTAGCTTGTGTGCATGGGTTCATGTCGTCCTCTTAGCAGCTGTGTAAAACCTGTTTTCTCTGGGGATATACCTAGTTCAAACAGGTTCAGTTGTCTGGGGACAATTCCTAGTTAAGTTGTGCTCCTAGGATTCCACTAGCCACCATCTAGTTACCAATGTCAGTTTGGCCTGTTCACAGTGATGTAGTGCTCAGATCTAGCAGACCACGAATTCCATATCCCAAGAATAGCCTGACCTAGGGAATGACTGAACTGCATTACCTCTGTTGAAAACAAAAAAAATAAAACCACCAAAACTGACATCCTGGTATAACCTTGTCCTGGTGTGACCTCGTTGTAGTCTATAGAACTTAGGAATGAAGAAGGAAGTCAAATAATGGACTTAGTACACATGCTTTGAAATGTTTTCCTATAATTTAGGTATCCTAGAAATAGTTGAAGTTGTGTTATGAGAAGACTGAATCTGTCTTTTTCTCTTGTAAGCTTCCTTTCTGTGGTTTTTATAAGCGGAAAGAATGAGGTGTGGTGGTCATCTCTAAAACAGTTTCATCCACGACAGTGAGTCTTTGCTGAAGCTGTAAATACAAAGAAGTCTAGTCTCAGGCTACAAAACAGAACCAGGCCTTCATTGAAACTAAGCCTCAGACCACCTGGTGCTTAGCTCCAGACTAGATTAGATCAGTAACCAACAGTGGAGTCTCCTGGGAGCTAGGAAAGGAGCCAAGTGATATTCAAGTCTTTGTTGGCTCTTAGGATCCTATGGGAGAACTGAGGCTCAGACTGGATCCTTGCTTACAAGCCCTCAGCTTTTGATTTTCAGCCACTTTCTATACACACCTCCTTCAGTATCTTCAGTGTCTTGATGAAGAGTACAAATGTAAATTTGTTTCCCATATGATTAACAACTGGGGACATCCCTTAACACTTAAAAGTTAGAATTCTGGGCAATTAAAAAAATAAAAAAACTGCCTCAAATGTTGCATAGTAAAACCAAGCTCATTACTGTCCATATTTATTCCTAGTTTATACTCCGTACGTTCACTGATACTGTTTTATGACCAGGAAAGTAGTTAATGAAGAATAATTCACTTGAAAAAAATACTCAGAATGTTTCATCCAGCCAGTTCAGCTGGCCTGATAATGTAAACCATAATATTTATGGCCTTTTGTAAAGTTGAAAGGAAGCCTAACAAGGGAGCCTTAGTGCTGTTGAAGAGGCAGCCTGTCTGCAAGGCTGCTCTTGGATTTCTTACCTTATTACAAGAGAAAAAGACAGAGAAGTTAGGCCTGCAACTACTTGTGCCAGACTGTGGAGACCAGGATAGCTAGATGCATTCTTACAAGGCACAGAGGGCTGAAGGAGGTAGGCATCAGGAAGAAATACAGGAAATAAGGAAATAATTTTTTGGCCAGACATGGTGGCACACACTTTTAATCTCAGCATTGAAGCAGAGTTCTTGAATCCCAGGTCAGCCAGGGCTACATAGACCTGTCTCCAAAGAGTTTACAAGAGATAATCCTACCACCATGCCAAGAAAGTTTCAGTTTAAGCCTGGGAGAGGTGAGAACAATGCATCATTTACATACAGTCCAGCTACAGTCAACCCCATTGTAAATACGCATCTCAGTATGCCAGTCCAAAGGTATTCCAAGTAGAAATCCCAGAATTATTCCAGACAATATTGCTAACAGATTTTGATACAGCTGCTATAGATCTGACTGTAGATCTGTGCTAAAAGGTTCCTAAATGTATGAGTTCATTGAGTTCACACACAGCACTATTTAAATTTTCCCTATGCAAAATGAGGATGGAAGCCAGTGGCTCCCTGCTTCTTGTGGCTAATGAGCAGAGGACCAGAACTAGTACTGGGTTAAGTGGAAACATTTGTGTTTTAAGAGTCACCCTAGAACAGTAGTTCTCAACCTGTAGGGGTAGTCAGATGACCCTTCACAGGAGTTGCCCAAGACCACTAGAATATAG
Organism: Montemys delectorum; assembly: GCA_019843815.1. Classification (NCBI taxonomy): domain Eukaryota; kingdom Metazoa; phylum Chordata; class Mammalia; order Rodentia; family Muridae; genus Montemys; species Montemys delectorum. The sequence goes on along the minus strand of JADRCD010214894.1, from coordinate 31,049 downwards.
ATATTTCCATTATGATCTATAATAGCAACAAAATTACAGTTATGAAGTAGCAATGAAATAGTTTTATGGTTGAGGGTCACCACAACATGAGGAACTATATCAAAGGGTCACAGTTTTGGGAAGGATGAGAACCACTACACTAGAAGTTTGGTAGATTACTCCTATCAAGTCCTCAATCTGCACCTGAGTTGTTTATATTTTGTTTTGCTGTTTTATTCAGTGTTTATTATGTAAAAATCTAGCCAAAAAAGAGAGACGTTTTCCTGTTGACAGTATAAAAAATGTGGTCTGTTTTACTTAACACTCAAGGGACTGCTTTCACATTTTTGTTTCTGTTTTGTTTGGTTTTTATACTTAGGGTTGATGGTGCATGTTGATAAGAGAATCACCCTGGCAGCTTTCAAACAGCATTTAGAGCCCTTTGTTGGAGTCCTCTCCTCTCACTTCAAGGTTTTTCGAGTGTACACCAGCAATCAAGAGTTTGAGACCGTCCGGTTGAATGAGACCCTTTCATCATTTTCAGATGACAATAAGGTTGATTGCAATAACCCTTGTAGAATTAGTCCACTTAAGAATGAGTTTGAGAGCACCTTGTAGTCCTTTCAGTGAAGAGGTAGGAAGCTCCAGGATGGGAGGCTGGCAGCCACTGGGTTGTTTACATTGTCTTTTGCTTGTTTATCCAACAAGCTGGTTAAATGTGAACTATGTGGAGTCAGGGGTGAAGGAGGTGTTCTCCGGGGGGGGGGGGGGGGGGGGTGTTCTCCAGGAGCCCATGAGATAGAGGATGGGGAAAACAGAAGCTAGCAACAGAGTGAGCCTAGGTTGCTCTGCTGAGGTAGTTCATCTCAAAGAATATTCTTGATTTATAGATCACAATCCGACTGGGGAGAGCACTGAAGAAGGGAGAGTACAGAGTTAAAGTGTGCCAGCTCTTAGTCAATGAGCAAGAGGTGAGTGACATAGAAGGGTAGTAGTAGTGATGGCTTCTAGTCCTTCATCTCTTCTGCAGTACTCATTTCTGCTAGGATAGTACAAAGGTAACCTGTATCCCAGTGTCTTAGTTAGGGTTTCTATTGCTGCAGCAAAACACCATGACCAAAAACAAGTTGGGGAGGAAAGGGTTTCTTTGGCTTACACTTCCACATTGCTGTTAATTATCAAAGGAAGTCAGGACAGGAACTCAAATAGGACAGGAATTTGGAGACAGGAGATAATACAGAGGCCATGGAGGGATGCTACTTACTGGCTTTGTCCCCATGGCTTGCTCAGCCTGCTTGTAGAACCCAGGAACACCAGCCCAGGGGTAGTACTACCAACAGTGGGCTGGACTCTCCTTCATTGATCACTAATTGAGAAAATGCTTTACAGCTAGATCTTATGGAGGCATTCCCTTAACTGAAGCTCCTCTGATGACTCAAGCTTGTATAAAGTTAACACAAAACCAGCCAGTGTACCCAGTGAAGTCATATTTACAAAACAGGCAACTATGAGTTAAGCCTGTGGTATGTTATCACACTGCTGGAGTAAGCAGGGGGTTTCTTCATTGAAAAGGAAATGCATGGTTGCTTTCTGGGAAGGGTGACACTGTACTACAAGGCGGTAGCAGCTCACCTAAGTGAGTGTCTTCTGTGTCCAAGGTCATCATGGGTTTAGAGGCATCGCTGTAGTGTGTTCTGTGACATCACTTCCTGCAAAGACTCAGTTAAACCCCATCAGTTATCTCTAAGTCCTGTTTAGTATTCCCAGACTCTAGATCAAGAACCAGCACAGAGAAGTTAAGTAATATGCTCGAGCTCACACAGTTCAAATGCTGGATAAAGGCTCTAAGCAGGCTGCTTTAGGAAGGAATCAGAATATTTCAGTTTACCTCATGAATAAGAGTTGGGCCTAATTGCCCAAAGTATAAGAAATATTTCTGAGATGTTCATACATACCACATAGAGTGCTAGACAAATATAAAAGCTTTGAACTTTTTATGCAATGTCTTTATTAATTGAACAATTTTTTATCAATCACCTATTTTCACTCACATGCTTCTTTCATTATATGTTGGAGATTGAGTGCCTATTTTATTGTAATCCATGGAAATGCACATTTTACTTTCAAAATAATCATAGTTGTATTACAAATATGAATGCATTATCTTAGTTAATCATCTTGATAAGTCTGAAAGAAAGCTATTGTCCCCAGTTTATAGATGAGAAAACTGAGGCATAGGCCATTAAGCAAGGCTGCTCACATCCACTGAGCTTATAAATTACAGAATTAATACTGGGAACAAGGAGACAGATTCTCAGTCTCAGGCCCTCCTTGTCATACTACCCAGCACAAATAATGTCTCTTCCGAACCCTTGCTTCACTGTGACACAAGTCCTAATCATGTGTTTACATTGCTAGCCATGCAAGTTTCTGCTAGACGCTGTATTTGCTAAAGGCATGACTGTTCGGCAATCGAAAGAGGAGCTGATTCCTCAACTCAGGGAGCAGTGTGGCTTAGACCTCAGCATCGACAGGCAAGTGGGGCCCCAGGGCCAACTGTTTTCATGTTGCTATGCCTTTCTCCCACTGTGGAGCCAAGGATTGGGAGCATTAAGCAGCCGTGCTAGACTTCTCCTTTCCCTAAGAATACAGAATGTGATGTCTAGAGGTTGTGTTTCTGTATCACTTCCCCTAAAACTTAATGACTAATCATTATTTTTGTACCTTGAACACATTTGATTTTGAGTGTCAATTGATGTAACTATTTTAGTTAAATACTTCAGATTATAGCAGTTTTCAGTGTATTATTTTATCTTTAGGTTTCGTCTAAGGAAGAAAACATGGAAGAATCCTGGCACTGTCTTTTTGGATTATCATATTTATGAAGAAGATATTAATATTTCCAGCAACTGGGAAGTTTTCCTGGAAGTTCTTGATGGTATTGTCATTGTTTTATGGAGAAATATCAATTAGAAAGACCCTAGAACTAATGGGAGCCTTGATCCCAAGTTGAGTTGTGACAAGTGCCTTGTGCAGCACCGTGGTGCTGTCCTGGTCGCCTCAGGCTGTGGCTCTGTGGACTGACATGTTTTTTGCTCTGTCCCTCAGACTCTTCTTTCTTTCCTTGTCCCTAAAATAACTGTTTGCATTATATTTAGAGGATATCTCCTGTCTTTTCCCTTCTGATATTTCTTCTTTTCTCTCATTTTCTCTTACATAAAAATTGTAATTTAAAAATTAGATGTTTTTTCATTTTTCAGGAAATTCTGTTGGTGTTTTCTGAGACATTTTTGTTATTTTCTTTATAATTGTCCCATATTTATGTTGAGAATATGCTATTGAAAGTGTCTCAGGTGTTGAAAGCAGCTGTGTTAGTGACCTGGGCCACTGACCCTTCAGAGTGCTACCAGCAGGCAGGAGAGTGTAATGGCAGAAGCTCAGTCTTTACTGAGGTTAGAGGCCAAGGTGCTAGTGGATCTGTTTCCTTCTTGATCTTAGGGAGGAGGTGTACCTTCTGCTTGGTGAGCTACCTTTGGTTTGTAGCTAGATAGCATAACCCAACTTTTCGTCTCCACATTGTGGTCTCCATGTGGGCTTGTTTGTACCCAAACTTTTTCCCCTTTGCAAAGTATACTAGTCATCTTGAATTGAGGTCCACCCTAATGACCGTGTTTTAATTTGATTCTGTAACTATAATAAGGCTACATTCTGAGTTATTTGAAACTTGGACTCCATGTCTTTTAGAGCAAGCAGCTGGGCCCATGACAGTGACCTGGGAGCAACACCTGTGACCAACACAAGCCTACTTTACCTTTCAGCACTGGGACCAACTAAACACTCTTCAGGAGTGGTGGATGGAGAGTTGGCGTCTGGGGGTCACATTGAAGTGAACAGTTAGCTCTGCCTGTGTCTACAATCCAGAAAATAAGATCATGATAGTTCTTAGAGTATTCAGTATTCCTTCTTACTGGCTGTTTCTAATCTAAAATAGCTTAAATTTAACAAAGTACACTTCCAATTACTTTACAAGTTAACTGAGGAAGCAAAGAACTACCAGGGCACCAGGCAAATGCTGCATGCAGGTATTCTTAGGATGTCTGGGGCCTGAGAGAATAACAGCCATGTCTGAGCAGACTGAGACAGGATCATGAAGGTCACAGAAATAGGCTAGTGTCACAGGATGTGGCATCACATAGTAGATGCCTTCCTTGTATCATGTCTGTATACATTTTAGCATCAAAATAAATGGGTAAGAAATGAGTCATGTGATTAAATCCCAGCAGCATTTATTCAGTCATAATTTACCAGATGCTGCTAGTGTCTGGTGCTATAAACATGAATAAGCTAGAAACTGCCCCCCACATGGTGAGTCGAGAGGAATGGACCTGCAGGTGTATCACTTGTAAGTTGCTAGTTGCTAAGAGACTAGTAGCACAGTAGAAATTGCTTGTATGTACCAGAGAGGTGAATGACAGATAGATTTTGAAGAGCTTCTGAGTTTTAGATCCAATGAAAGATGAATTGATGTTAGTTTGGGTCAATAAGGAAAATAAAATGAAGATGGCTTGATAGTAATTTAGATTGGAGTGGGTGCTACTGGCACTGAAGGAGCAGCTTAAGACCTAAAGGGGAGAGTGACTGGAAAAGCAGTCAGTTTGGGGCACTGATGGGATGGGCAAGTGGTGGCTAGGGAGAGTTGTCTTCTGAGAGTTGAGGGTTGTATGTGCACCTGCTTATTTAAAAGAAAGAACAGGGACTGCAGGCGTGGCTCAGCAGTTAAGTGTACTGGCTGCTCTTGCAGAGGACTCAAGTTCTGTTCCTAGCACTCACATAGTACCTCTCAACCATCCATAACTCCAGTTCCATCTAATGTTCTCTTCTCATCTCCAAGGACACCAAACATGCATGTGGTACACAGATACACATGTAGGCAAAACACCCATTCACATAAATACACAAATTTTTTAAAGGGACTGAAGAAACAGCTCAGTGGTTAAAAGCTCTTGCTGCTCTTTCAAGGACATGAGTTTAATTCCCAGCATCCACATCAGGCAATTTCAGCTTCAATTGAGTCCAATACCTTCTGGCCTCCATGAGCACCTACACGTGCTCACAGGCACATTCACACACAAATAAAATTTGTAAATTCTTTTTTTTTTTTTTTTGTCTAGTTAGGAATTACAGGAAAAGTAAGATTATAAGCCCCTAGAGGAAACAGACTGCAGGGTCTAACCCTGAGTGTTCTTAGGTGTGGAGAAAATGAAGTCCATGTCACAGCTGGCCATCTTAACAAGACGCTGGAGGCCTGCAGAGATGAAGTTGGATCCCTTCCAGGAGCTTGTGTTGGAGAGCAATAGTGTTGATGAACTTCGAGAGAAGGTAAGTTCATTTATGAGGCAATACATGTCTTTCTGTGTTATCTAGGAAATAATACCAGCCACTGAAGGCATGAGTCTTCTTGGTCTCTGACATACTTTATACCACTAGGGTCACTTGGAGCTCCTTATGTTTTGAAATTACTTTGTTTCATTTGTCTAGAGGAGAACTTTCACTTTTCATTATTTTGCCAACTTTGTCCTAAGTATTTAAGATTAGCTAGAAGCTACTAAACTGCTGTATGGCCAAATAAACAAAGGAAAGAGAATTGAATAGGGGTCCTGGGCCATACTACTCTGAACATACCTTGTAGCATCTGGTCACAGAAGCTAAACAGACTTGGGCATGGTTGGCTCTTAAAGGGAGTAGTATAGAGAATAAATGTGCTTTGCATTTTACAGTAATGAAGGTGTCTAGGGGAGGAAGGATTGCTTTCTCCATCAGTGGTACTACTTCAGTGGGCATTTTTAAAAACCTTTAATTCTTATAGTGCATGCCTGAAGTTCCCACACTTAAGAAGTAACTCAGTTGCAGTTGCCTGACATGTGCAAGGCCCTGGGTTTAATTCCCCAAATAATTCTAAATATATTTATATATGAAATAAAGGAAAATGATACATGTGCTTCTTAAATATTTGGAGAAAAATACTTCTGATCATGATGCTAAAAACCAGAAAAAGGATACACCACATAAAAACTTAAATGTTCCATGTGACCCCCAAATAATAATTGTGAGCTTACAGACATAGCTAGAAGACAAGAAAGTATTTGAAACTTGTGTGGAACATGATGCCCCTGTGGTAGGGGATTAGTTTGCTTGAGATGGGGTCTTACTCTGTAGACCAGACTGGCCTTGAACTCACAGAAATTTCTGGACTGTGTCTCTCAGGATTGAGATCAAAGCCATGTGCCACACTTACTAGTGCCCCTTGTTTAAAAGCAGCCACTCTCTTAACAAAGAACATAAGCAGCTTAATCTTAAGGTAGGCAAAGGATTTAAGCAGGCAATTTATAGAAGAAAAACAAAGGCAAAGGAAAACCTCCTTTTGAGCTCTTGACTTGGTGAGGATTTAGAAAATCAGAAACTTAGAAAATTGATTTGTCCAGCTTTGGGGATGATGGGCAGGACTTTATCGCTCTGGTAAGTTTTCAGAGTGACAGGTGTTGTCTAGGTGCTGTTAATTTCTCAGAGGAGCAGAACTGCACACTCTGCAATAAGATCCATGAGATTACTCTGGATTCTACATTTCCACATTGGCCATGTGCAGTGAGTGCAGAGATAGCTCAGAGTAGAACTTTGTGCTTTTAGAAATTATGAATGTGATAATTATAAAGTTGAGTCTGGAAGATGTGTGCTAGCATGTTCTAGGGCGTGGGTTTACAAGGTGGGCAGAGAAGTGGATTTCACTATCTGCCTGTAATTTTTGATTATCAAATATATTAGTTTTAAATCCTGTTAATTTTGTTTCAGTAGAAAAGGAAAATAACTTCTTGAGAAAGTTATTTTTAATAGCTTACCTGTGACTTTTTTTTCCTAGCTAAGTGAAATCAGTGGGATTCCTTTGGAAGACATTGAATTTGCCAAGGTAAAGCCTCCGAGTGTTTGCATCCCGGTGCTGGTGTACCATAGCAGTGGTTCAAGGTGTGATTCATACAGCCATTCTTTCCCTCCTCAGGGTAGGGGAACCTTCCCCTGTGATATTTCTGTCCTTGATATTCATCAAGATTTGGACTGGAATCCTAAAGTCTCTACCCTGAACGTTTGGCCTCTTTATATTTGTGATGATGGTGCCGTCATATTTTATAGGTAAAGTACAGTGATTTTGTTGTTGCTAGTGCTGATGTATTTGTGGTATTGTATCTTTATAGTGCCTTTGACACAGCACCACTGAGCAGTAGAAATACAGTGAATGTTGCACATCACAGCTTGAAGCTTGGAGTACTTTAGTTAAATTAGGAAAAAGAACACCGTGTGCTACCACACACCTGTGACCCCAGCAACAGAGAAATAGAGGCAAGAGGATCAGGGTTCAGAGCCAGTATCTGCTGTGAATAGATTTGAGACCAGCCTGGGCTACATGAGGCCCTATCTTAAACCATGCCCTTAAAAAAAAAAAAGATAAGAAGTGAGGGAAGACAGACAAGATGACCTAGCAGTAAAGGCACTTGCCACCCTAGAACTCGCATGGTGGAAGGAGAAAAAACAACTCCCCCAAGTTGTCCTCCAACCTCTACATACATGCCATGACACACATGTACCCATTCACAATAACACATAACACACATAACAAAAGAAACCAATGAAATTCTTTTAATCCAGTGCATACAAAATGTTACTATAGCATTGCCACTGGCATGATTATGGGGTGGCTTCCATTCCTTCACTGTAGCATATCACACTCCCAGCAAGGCTCCCTGTAGACAAGACCTACCTTAGGTGCTCTCTAGCTGCTATGTTGGACAACACATACAAAGAGAAATAGTCTTTGGAACCTGGAGGTCAGATCTAGCTTTGTTGTTTTCCTAGCCCTTATCTGTAAAATGGTAACAGTGCTGTCTTTGCTGTGAATCCAGGCTATTTCCTGGAGCTATTGTCTCTTGTAAGTAGATGTCAGTGATGCTGATTGTATACTTTTAACTCACATGAGTTGATTCTGTGCCATTTTAAGAAATGAGTTCTGTGCACATGTGATTCCCACTAACAACCTAGTGCATCCTAGTGCGTCAGAGCAAGAGAAAGAGCACCATAGTATTGAAATGTAAGTGAACAGGGTAAGTGGCCAACTAGACTAATGCATTTGTATTTTACATAAAGGGATAAAACAGAAGAAGTAATGGAATTGACAGATGAGCAAAGAAATGAATTAATGAAAAAGGAAAGCAGCCGACTGCAGAAGACGGGACATCGTGTGACATACTCCCCTCGAAAAGAGAAAGCACTCAAGATCTACCTGGACGGGGCACCAAATAAAGATGTGGCTCAAGACTGACTGCCAGCGTAGCCTTCCCCTGAGGGCTCGGTTAAGTAGATGGTTTACTACTGCTGGGTAGTGCCATTTTGGCCGGACATGGTTTGGGTAACCCCATGACACCAGCACTGATTGGACTGCCCTTCACCAATCAGAAGCTCAGTGCCCAATGGGCCACTGTCTTGACTTGGAATCATGTTGTGCACTATGGTCAGATGTACTGTAAAGCCAAGGATGTGCAAAGAGAAACAAGTAAAGCCTGCTACTATGAAGGGAGGGGGACAAATAGATTTATTGATTGCGGACAAATGTGCACATAGCCGCTAGTAAAACTAGCCTCAAACAGGATGCTCATAGCTTAATAATAAAAGCTGTGCAAAGGCCATGAATGAATGAATCTTCTGTTTATTTCATTGATACACACATTACCTCATTGACAGTTCTGAAGCAAATGCAACTGTGTTGACTTTTGAAAAGCAGCAAAGAGGAGCCGAAGGAGTTCTTAGAACCAGCGTAGCCCTCAGAGAAGTTAGGGAAGTGTGTTATTTTGTTTGACTTTTTGCAAAGTATTAAGAACCTTAGGGAGACAGCCCTCCTTAGGCCACGACCAGTAGGTGTGCTCAGCTGCTACAGGTTTGTGATTAGAACCAGCTGTCTGTAAGCTATGGATGTAGAGAATGTCTCCCTCCTCCACTCGGCATGTAAATACAGCGGTCCTGTTGAGTTCTCCCAGTTGCAGCTCCGCTGTCTGCCAAGGTTCTTTGCCTCTCATTCGTCATGAACATTTGTGTACACTAAAGCTTAGCAGTCTGTCTGTGTACTCCTCGTTAAGACTCCATAGGATGTATTTGCTCGTTAATGAGGGTTCTCTGTTCAGTAGCTTCAAGATCTTTTCTCTGTACATTTATTTTGAAAAAATCGCTTCAAGTTTGAGTCTTCTAGAATGCTTGTAAAGTCCCGTTTTAATTTTTAAGAGTCGATTTGTAGTTCTGTAGTTTAACTTTGGGAACCATCTGCCCATCATATGGAATAAAGTTTCTCGGGGGCCTTGGTGTAGACTTGGTGCCACATGATTCATTGCAGAGTGTGCTAGAGTCAGCAGGCTTCTTCTGCTCTGCTAAGTACAATTTCAAAGAATACAATTCTACATAAACTTTGAAATACTATCTAATTTATAAAAGTCAATAAAAGGTTTTGGTAAAACTTTTTCATGCAAGATGCTGTTTACAACAATGAACATGCCAATAAAACATTTGTTCATGTTGCTGTGTTATCTTAGTCATTAACCTCGGGGCAATAGCGGATCCGGGTACAGAATGGCTTGGTCGTCTTTAAAAACAGCGCTTTGTTACCTGTATGGAATAAGTATCTTATTCTGTAATGAAGTATATTTATAGTGAAAGTCTCAGATCAAAAGATGTACTTAATTTCCTGACTATTTCAGAATCAGATTTTTACCCTTTTTTTTTTCTCTTAAGAAATACGTGATGAGAATATTAGCAAATGTTGACTCTTTGGTTTGAATATGTCTTAAAAGTCTCTTGGATCTTGTCCAGGCCTTCTTACTTGGGACCTGTGCGTCGATCTGATCCCCAGGACTGGCTTCCTGGCAAGCAGAAGCAGCCAGCTTGCCAGCAGAGTGGACTTGGTTGCCTTGGCTCTAGTCTAGCATAGTATCCCTCCGTGACTGGCAGAATTTTTCCCATTTTTCAACTTCTTGTGCCTTCTGTTCTGGGTCTGTTGCTACTGTGTGAGTCATTGCAGGTGTGTTGCACATATAAAGAATAGAGAAAGTGCTTCATAGAAAAGGAAGTTTTAAGAGTTCACGTCTCAGTGCATGGCAGTGAGTGAAAGCAAGAAGCAAGGGCCTTTTCACAGTGACGTCAGAAGTAGGAAGCTACTGCGGTTCAGCCCCTCAAGCTTCCGAGAATCAGTCTGAAGCATGTGGTAGCCTGTCTCCTGAGCCTGAAGCAGGCCACACCTGTTGAATTGTGACCTTTCTCTAAGGATCATCGTTTTGAAGGGCTTTTATACAGGTGAAATGAATTTGTGTCAGCCAGGTGCAGACTTTAGAACCCTGTGGCTGTATTTCTGAGGCCCTGGCCAAGGTGAAAGGGATTCTAGGCAGGGATCCACAGCCCTGATTTCACAACTATGTCCTACTGAACGGGCCTACAGAGGCCTGCTTGCTGAAGGTCCACTTCTCAAACCAAGGGAATATATGTAAGGGATAGTAATTGTGACAATGTGAAGGAGCCTACACGAGTGTTAATGCCTTGTAATGAAAAGTGTGATACAGTTAGGAAGATGGATGATCCCAGGCCCTGGCTAGAGAGTAAACAGAAGAACCACTGGTTGCCAGCCTTGCTGTGGCGTATAGTGGCATACCCATGGTTGGAAGTAGGTAGCCTGATGGTCTGAGCCACTTGGGAGCCCAGCATCTCAGCAGTATAGTAAATCCATACTCCAGAAGGCAGTAAGATTCCTCCTGTTGGGTTTTGTAGGATTTCCTTGGTAGTTGGGTATTGTCATTCTCCCTCTCGTTTCCACCTCTGCTCAGCAACAAAGACCTCACAATTCCTGAACCTATGACTTACAGTTTATCCAGTAATGTGGATCTTTATTCTATCCAAACAGTTCTGTATGGATTAAAAAAAAAAAAAAAAAAAAAAAAAAAGCCAGGCCTCAGTGGCACATGCCTTTAATCCCAGCACTTGGGAAGCAGAGGCAGATGGATTTCTGAGTTCAAGGCCATCTTGGTCTACAGAGTGAATTCCAGGACAGCTAGAGCTATACGAGAAACCCTGTCTCGAAAAACCAAAAAAAGAAATAATGTGGAAATAATCTAGTTCCAGGACATCGAGGGCTACACAGAGAAACCCTGTCTCAAAAAAAGAACAAACAAACAAACAAACAAAACAGTACTTTGGTCACTAATAGTCCTTTTAAAATGCCATGAATCCTGGAATCAAATGCTAAATGGTGTGCCTGCCATTTTCTAGAAAGCTAATAGGTGGCCTGTGTCCAGTTTGTAGCTCAAAAAAGGCTCTTAGACACCTCACCTGAGTGTACATGGAGCTTGAAGATGCTCCTTCAGAGCAGCCAATGTAGAATGAGTCGTGATTCCTAGATCTGTATTTTTCACGAGTTGGCTTTTGGAAGCTACCAAAACCATTAGACAAACTCTTTATTACTGTCTGTGATCACTTAGAGAATACCTTAGAATCATTTAGAGAATGATTGAGGGATCAGCCTGGCCAAGGTAGGAAGGCAAAGGAGAGCTGAGGTGCATTGCCCCTGCCACCGCCACTGCTAACCACCCCAGAGAAGCTGATCAGGACAAGTTGGAACTGGGAATTGACTGGTGCACCCCAACCCCAAATTACTGCACCCCTTTCTGCTTTTGAATGCTGCCAACTTCCCCATACTGTAAGCACGCTTCCAATATTGAAAGGTCTCACACTGCTCAGATAGCCTCCTTGTGCCAGTTTGTGGAAATACAGGAAATGGTGGTTTTCCTAGTACCTAGACTGCCCTGCTGAATGACCCCCCTAGGAAGACTGCTCTCAGTGCTGGCTGTAATTTGTATTGCTTTAAACTATTACAGCAGTATGATCTTAAACTCAAAATAGTGTGTTTCCTCAGCATACACTATGGTCCTAAAGCTGCCCGTTGCAGGATATAGGGAAGAGGTATGTATGGTCACCTACCTCTATCTGTTCTTCCTGTACCACTGCTGATGGCAGGTGGGAAAGAGATGACTATGCTCATGAGCAGCCATGTGCAGTGAGGTCACTGCCCACCCCCCAGACCTAATGGTAGATGTCTAGGTTCCATCAACAAAAGACAACTATTTGAACTTGACCTTATCATCTTTTGCCTCCACATGTGTAAACCTAGATATACACATCCATATGAACACCTGCGCGCGCGCGCGCGCGCGCACACACACACACACACACACACACACACACACACTATTCACAGATAGTTATGACCAGGATTGCTTTTGTTCTCAACTTCTAGGCCTCAAACTCAGACTTCTGTGTTAGACAGTATAACTCACCCAGAGATGTCCAGAGCCCTAAACAAGATCCTGGGAACCTTGTGCAGCACAGAGGTTGAAGATGTAATAACAGCCAAGGACCTCATCAGAGTGAAGATCATCCTGTTCATGTGGGCTCCCATCTACTTTACATAAGCCCTTGAGAGTGGAGAACTTTTCACTGCAGAAAGCCTGAGGCACTCATTGTTGATGGATTTGAAGAAAGGAGCTCTTATAGTTTGACTGTGAAATCCCACCTGTATGTGTTACTTTTCTTCTCTCTCTCTCCTCTCTCTCTCTCTCTCTCTCTCTCTCTCTCTCTCTCTCTCTCTCTCTCTCTCTCTCTCGGTTTTGGTTTTGGTTTTGGTTTTGGTTTTGGTTTTGGTTTTTTTCCAAGACAGGGTGTCTCTGTGTAGCCCTGGCTGTCCTGGAACTCACTTTGTAGACCAGGCTGGCCTCAAACTCAGAAATCTGCCTACCCCCCCCCCCCACTCCCAAGTGCTGGGATTAAAGACGTGCGCCACCACTGCCCAGCCCTTCTATTACAGTATAAAACACCAGGACCAAAGGCAGCTTAAGAGTTTATTTTGGGGTACAGTTTCAGAGCCCATGTTGGCAATGTGACATAGCAGCAAGGCAGAAGCTGTGCGGCAGACAGAGTGACACTAGATAAAACTATATAACCTCAATGCCTGACCCCAGTGACAGACTTCTTACAAGGCTGCACTGCCTAAACCTCCCCAAACATAATCCCCAGCTAGGGACCAAGTGTTCAAATGTCTAAGACTACAGGGGACAGTTCTCATTCAAACAACCACCACCTATTTGTTTTTGAGCACTTGGTCCTCAGCTTGCAGTACTGTCTTAGAAGGTTGTGGAACATCAGGCAAGTGGAGCTTTGCTGGCAGAAGTGGGTCACTGGAGGTGGGCCTTGTGATCTGCACCATTTCCCAGTGACTGCTTCCTGATAGTGAAGTCATGTGACCAGCCAACTCCACTCCTGCAGTAATGCCTACGAACATCATGGACAATTCCTTCAAATTCTAACCCTTTCCTCCCTAAGCTGCTCTTGCCAGGCACTAACAGCCATAGAAATAAGAAAAGTCACATGTGGACCGTGGATCAAGGGATGCCTGCCAGCTGAAAGACTAACAGAAGCTAGGAAGGGAGTGTTTTCTGAAGGCCTGGAGGATGGCAGCCTGGCAGTTCCCAGCTGCCCCAGGGGCTGTGAAGCCAAATGCCACATCTTAAGTGCCTGTCCTGGAAGATGGGAAGGTGGGAATTCTTCCATTTTCCTTGTTAGGGAAAGGGGGCAATCCATCCTTGGCATCCTGGTCCTTGGCTGGGTTCACTACTAAGGAGGCAAACCTTCAGTTCCTGCCACTTCCCTGACAGGAGCCCGATCCAAGAGAAGAGCAGGCATGGAGTTCAGAGCCACAGTCTCTCAAGCTCTTCCCATGGTCCATTAACAATGGTGAGGCCAAAGCTCAGCTGAGCACTCGGGCCTCTCCTGGGGTCCTTAGATTTTGGTAGTTAGCTCTAGGAAGAGGACTCTGGTTTCTCCTCAGTCATGACTCACCCTGGCTCTTAAGACAGAGCCTGATACATGATGGGTACCCAACAGGGTTGTTTATTATTTGTTTTGGGGGGGTTGGTTTTGCTTTTGTTTTCCAAACAGTTTTCAGCCTTATCTAAACATTTCCTTAAGCTTTCTTTGAGAATCCTATCCATTTCCCCTCCATGTCCTTAAGCTTTCTTTGAGAATCCTATCCATTTCCCCTCCATGTCCTCCTCCTGACTTCCTGGTAAGCGTGCATCTTTCAGCCCATTTCCATGCCAGTCCCCCAAGCTAATTACTCTGCTGGTGCTCCTCTAACACTCCGTACTTGGTTGACTGTGTCAGTCACTGCTTGGTCTAGCTGTGTCCTGCTTTCTACTGTAATGACTTCAGAGCTGGGACTCTCATCTGGGAACCCTCGGGGCACATGACAACCCTGCGGACTCTGAGGAAGCCCTTGGCACACAGCTGCCAGGTGATCCATGAGCTAGAGTGGTCCTGGTGAGTTTTGACACTGAATACAGGACACCCCTACATGTCCCCTAGATGCTACCTCATCTTACTGCTACCTCAGTCCATCTTTTTGAAGCCACATCTCTTCATCTGTTAGTATCTCATAGAATTCAGACATAATGAATCACAGCCCACTGCCCTGCTGATCTAAATATACAGTGACCTCATTAATCTAGTCCTTAAAGAGCTTAATGTGTCACAATTCTGTTGCAAGGTGGATAAAAAAAAAAAAAAAACTGCCAAAGACCTACTTGTTAAAGGTTTGATTCCCATGCCAATATTGGAAGGCTACAATAATCTTTATCAACCTGAGAGTGTTTTTTTAAAGTTATTCAGTTATTCTGAATCTTAACATTTATCCATAAAGCCAGAGGATTTCAGCATAGCAGATAAAATCCAGCAAACCCCAACCAGCACAGGATTAGTGAAAAATAGACACAGGTGACTTCATCAATTACATTTCTTGTTTTTCTAAATGTTTACATCTCTTTACTGTGATATCTTCAGATGAGATTTGAAAGGTGTTAGGAGGTACTCGGTGCTACGTGGAAGAGTTAGTACATAGCGCTTCCATGTCTTGGAACCAAATGGATTTGAACAATTTAGGTGACACACCTCTGCACGTGTCTATGAGACCAAGAGTTTCCAGAGGGTTGTGAGGAAAGGAAATTCACCTTAGTGTACCTGGCACCACTCCAAGGGTTGGGGTCCCAGAATAAATAAAAAGGGAAAGAGAGAGAATGCTGGGTTCTCCATTGTGCTTTCTTTGCTTCCTGATCCTCCATACTGAGGGAAGCGGCCCCACACTCTGATCCCATACCTCCCTGCCATGAGGGACTCCCTGCTTGAACCAGGAGCCAAAAGTAACCTTCATCCCTCAAGCTGCTTCTTGTTAGTGTTTGGTCATAGCACCCAGAAGAGTAACTAAAACCAAAGCTGCAGCGCTCTCCACCTTTAAGGGGCAGGTCCTTGTGAGAGTGCCCAGATCCCGGAGGGTGGGGGAGGATGTGCCCTGGACAAGACTGCCCATTGCCCCCTCTCCTCTTTCAGCCAGAAAGGGAGCAGCTTGACTCTACCACATGCTCCTGCCATGTCATGCGGTCTCTTCATGGTTTCCACACCATAGGATCATGACTGAAACCTGAAATGGTGAACCCAATTAACCCTTTTTAAAAAGTATATAAGTTCATTACTTCAGCTGTTTTGTTACAGTCACAATGTAGCCAGCACAGTCCCAGAACTGCATTTGATTAGAAAGAGCCTCCAAAAGAGGACTCATATATTCCATTTGTTCTTTTGGGAGAGGGTAAAGAATTTTCTCTGTTAAAACTAATTCCCATCCAGACGAGGATAAGAGTTCCAACAGATTCCAGTTCTAAAAGAGGTGAACTGCAGATGCCTGGAAAATCTGCTTCTATGGAATTTTTTTGTCTCTATACTAGAAATTGTTTTATTTCATTTTATACTTTTTGCATGAAGGGGATTTATATTTATTGAAAATCAAAGAGAAAAGTCCAAGAATTACTAAAGAGTAGTGGTTTATGCATGATCTTTGAGGGCAACATGTTTGTATATACATAATTTAAAACTCAGGAAAAAAGCATGCTTATACAACTGTGTGCAACTTTAACTTTTAATAACTCTGGATAAATACAGAATGGAAATAGTTCCTGGCACCTGAAACCATCGTCTGAGGCCTGACATCCAGCCCAGCCTTCTGTCTGGATGTCACAGCTGTACTTTACACAGCCTGGCTTGGTTTTGATTTCTCTTGTGATTGAGAAAGGCTAAGCGACTTTGCAAATTCCATTCACAATCTTGGCCCTATAATATACCCAAGTATATTTCCTGCAGATTAATTTACACAAACTACACTCCAAACACTGGCTATCAGGGGTATTGAAGCCGACGATGGAGGACAATGTCCACCACACTGCTACTAACCTTAGAGGGACAAGCTAATCGACTTGACCGTAGTGCCTTGGAGGAGATAAAAATAGAAACCAAAGAATTTCACTCCCCTCCATTTGGAAGGACTATTGGTGGCACCGAGGCTGGTGTGGGATTAAGAGAGAACATAGTGTTTGGAGAGAACCCCACTCTGGTCCCCTCCCAGGCTGTGGTGAGAAGGAGGGAGTGTGGCTATGAAGGGCTGTGCTGACAGTGAGGTAGGAGCTGAAACACAGGGATGAATGTGTGAGAGGCCACAGAGCAGCATAGCTCCTGGGCAGCCACTCTCTCAGCCATGGGAGGGGCGCAGGACAAAAGCAATGGCTACATTTTGCTAAGTCCACGTTTGCAAGGCAGGCACCCTCCTCCTTGTATCCCCCAAACCCATCATGGGCAGACTCCACCCCTTCCCATCCTCTCCCTTCAAACAAATCTTCAATCCATGAAAAACAAGGCAGCATGACTATGAGCAATGTGGGACAGTTCACCGTTGCCCTTACCCACCATGCCTCTCTTTCCCAAGTCAGAGAAATGAGGCAGCAAGAAGAAACGCACTGCACTGTACCTTGTCAAGCCAGAGGAAAAGCTACTGGGAAAGAGCTGTGGCCATTCCACACCTAGGGACACTCCTGGGAAAATAAATTAGCCATTTCTATTGCACATCTACCAGCGACTCAGCTGAGTCTGGGTCTAAATCTCCTCCTCTCCGCCTAGTGACTCCACAGGGGAGGGCCCCTCAAATGCCATCTCCTGGGCCAGGCTCCGCTCCAGGTCTTCCAGCTCCTGACGCACTTCCCCTATGAAGCCAACATCTTCATACTCATCTGGGGCCTCCCTGGGCAGCTGGCTCTCCTCACTGTGGTCATGGCTGCCCACAAAGGCTGGCTTGCACATGTACACCAGGCTGTGGCTGGGGAAGAAGGTGGATGTTTAGTCAGGGTTCTCTCCATCAGCCTGGGGAGCAGGCTTTGGAGCATGTCAGGGCATGTGAAGCCTTGAGCCATACTCTGTGGGCCTTTAGGCCTCGCTGGCTCACTACTTTTGCTAGGGTGCTTCCTGGTCAACTTCTTCCTGAAGAGTCAGCTGGGAGAGGTCCTTAAGGGACAAAATCCTAAGTCTGCTTTTCTGTGTGACTAACTATGGCTTTGTCTGCCTAGGAGCAGGTCACTGTCACACAGAGTCCCCTAAGCCCTCTGCCCATTTGCATTCCAAGCAGGAGGCACATTGTTAACCCACAGCTGATGTGTACATGGTAACCCTGAGCCTCTGTGGAAAGGAGAGGGAATTCTGCCTGACTTCCCTATGACCCTGGATCCGATCCGTCAGAGAGATGTAGAGAGCAGCTCTGCCAGCCTCTAACACTACAGGTGCCTTCCACATTGGTGATCCTCCCCTCCTGCCTGTCAGTATCCTCCCCCACCACGATGGGGTGGTCTGGGCTCATTCCCTCCACACCCGCCCGCTAGGGAGCCCACTTGGGAAGCCTCAATCACCATCTAAGAGCCCCAACCTATGGATCTGATGCTGCCTAGACCCCTTTATCCTAGTGACCCAGGGACACCTCCAGCCACACCTGCGCTACACTGAATCTCCTCCTAGCCAAACCTACTCTTGAGTCCCTGGGGATGATATTTTGGCTGCTCTCAGCCCCCAGCACAGTTAACAGAAGGGACCTCACCTGTGTGGCTGGCAGAGGAGGCCACTGGCACAGGGGCATCGGTCCAAAGCGCCTTCAGGCTCCAGTTCCCAGGTGATGAGGTCCAGCAGCTGGCTGGTGGGGTCATGGCAGAGTTCCCCCTCCACGGGCAGGGGTGTGCACACCGGGAACAGCAGGCCTGGAGTCAGCCAAGAGTCACCATGAGGACGGGCAGGGAAATGGATGCAGCCCTGCTCCCCTCCCTCAGCCTCAGGTAAGGTTAGAATTGAAGACAAGAACAGACAAGAACAGTAGTACCCCTTCAGGGTGGACCAACCCCTGAGGACTGGAGCAGTTACAGGGGTCTGCCTGAAGAGGCCAAACCCCCTGCAGAAATGAACCATGGAGCCAAGGCCCTTTAAGCAGGGGCAGAGTGCCAATAAAGGCTTGGGTCAGTGTAGTGGGAAGAGCTGGGCCAAGGAGTTAGAAATAAAGAGGACAGTGGATCTGGGTGGACAAGGCCTTGCTAACAGGAGATTCCAGGAGTCAGGGGCTGGGGCTGGGGCCTAAAGGAGCAACTGCTAGAATGTTGTCCTCCAAGCAAATCATTGAAGTGGCAGGTACCCGGAGGAACAGTGGGGCTGAGAAAGCAGAGCTAGGAGGCAGCTGAGAGCTTTCAGACACCCTCCTGGCAAAGGAGAGGGCCTGCACTAGCCCAGGGAGAGAAGCTCTGAGGACAGAAGCTGGGAACAGAAAAGAGAGTCTACAAGAAGAACCCCAGGCCAATGGTGCCTTTAGGGGATGGGGGAAGGGCTCCTGGAATTTCACCCACCTAGGAGTGCCCCTTAGGCCAGAACTCGTGCATCCTAAAAGAACTTAGCTGGAATAATCAACAACTGGGAAAAACCGAACCCAATACTTGTTTTATCAATCTACCCCAGTAGGAAGCTGTGGGGCTGGTGAAGTCATTGAAGACCCTGCTGTGTGGGGGTGGGGGGTGGGTAGGCTAGATAGCACTCTGAGGCCCAGCAAACCCCTTTGACTGTGAGACTGGGGGCAGGTTTCCCTAACAGCCACTGGGAAACCCACATACCTCTTTGGAAGGCACAACACAGGCCAGGCTGGCAATCCCTCTGGTTGTCACAAATGGTCCCATTGCTACCTTTGGTGGCCTTTTGGGTGCAGTGACCCCAGGCACACAGCTGGTCTCCACAGCACTCGCTGTCTCGGGTGCATAGCTGCAGAGAAATAAGACAAACACAAGCCCCCAAGGCTTAGCCTAGAAGCCTGGACGGCCTGGCAGGGTGCTCCAGCCTGCTCAGATCAGTCAAAGGTAACTTACCCCTTCCCCCCATCTCAAGGAGAAGAGGCAGACCCAAGGTGGAAACCAAAGGAGCCAGCATGGAAGCGTGGTTGTTGGTACAAGATAGGTCAAAGCCTGGGAAAATGGCACCTGAGAAGGTGGGTGTCTAATTCTCTTCTACTCAGGCCAAGACTTTACAAACGTGGGATGGAGGTGCCAAAGACACACAGGCACCGTGTCTTTGGCACCTCCATCCCACAACTGTATCTTTCACCTTTTTAGCTAGTCCCAGTCAGAAGGGAAGGTGCCTCAGGCCACCAGCAGAGGCATCAGGTGTCCAACACGATGCTCAGTCAAGGCAGAGCCAGGAAGGCCCAGGCTGGGGACAGCATGCTGGGAGCAGAAACCCAGAGCCTCAGAGGGCATAGCGATTAGAAAGCAACAAGGGGTCTCCAGGACTGTGCCCTGTGTTGGCCTGGGCGGAGAACAGCAGCTGTCTCTCCATGATGGACTGAGCAAGATCACAGGACCCTTTATTTCCTGAACTTATTGTGCTTTTTTTACTGTTGACGAAAATGTCAAGGGTTCATGAGCCCATGGCTTTGTCCAAATGGCCCGATGAGTTTCCGTCGCTTGGGCAGCACAGGGGGGAATGCTCCTGCCTCCTCCTTCTCCACGTTTATTAATGAGGCTGGAAGCTCAGGGATCCTGCTGCTGTCCCTGACAGCAGGGACTAGTGTGGGGCCTCCTGTTTTCTCCTCCCATCCCATTCTTTGCGACCCATGAGCCACACAATTGTGACCAGAGATCATGGAGTGAGGTGGCAGCAGGTCTGGTGGCATGACATCCTGATTATTCCAGGAATCAGTCCCTCTGGGACTTCTCCCCATCACTGAAAGGCTCTTCTTGCAAGCAGCCTAGCTGAGAACCCCTGGGACTTCTCATCTTCTCTCCTTGGCACAACAATAGAGTCTACTGGTATCTTTACCATCTGCTGGTCTCGGCACGGCTGGCAGGTGTACTTGAAGCTGGAGAACTGGCAGTACCTGGTGGGCCCACAGTCCTCATCAATGATACATTCCTGGGAGGGCGGAGAAGGGGGGCAACTTTGTCAGTAAAACAAAGAGGGGTGGATCTGCATTGCCCTAGAAGGACAGAATCCAGGTTAATCCCCAGTCCTGAGTGAAACACCAGTCCAGATGTGTCCACCAGCTCTAGCCACCCAAGAAGCCAGCTCGATGGTACTTTTCACCTATCCCTTCCCAGCAGTCCACATGGGGGTCTACTTCTCAGTGCCCCCAGGAGCTCTGAGCCTTCCACATCTACCACACAATTGCCATCTCTGTTCAGTGTCCCCCACACCCAGGGCAGGGAGGATGGGGACTAAACGTTGTTCATACATAGAACAGATGGTTTTAATAAAAGGTGCTAATGAGTTCCAGGCCCTGTGTGACTGCACAGGAAGGGCTGGAGGCCAGGCCCAGCAGTCCCTGCTGCCTAGGAAGATACCAGAGACCACCTCCCTTAGCACTGGCCTACCAGAAGAGGGCCCGCCACAGGCTCCTGGGTTCTAAGGAGCTGCCAAGAGGCAAGGCAAACTTTAAAGTAAAAGCCAGAAGGTTGGAACCCCACCCTTCCAGACCCGGGATTCCTCATGGTGGCCAGCTCCACTCAGCTAAGAACATCTGTCCATCTGTGACAAGCTCATCATGGTCAAGCTCAGCCCCAGGAAAAGGGAGCAGGAGACAAAAATTAAGCAAAGACACTATTCATCATCCCTTCTCTGGGACAGAATCTTCTCAGCAAGAGGCAGCTTTGGGGTCACTTCTACATTGACAACTGGGAAATGGTGGCACAGAAAAGTCATGACATCCCACAAGAGAAATGGTTAAAGCAGGGTAGAGAGGTTCTTTCCCACCATAACCCTTGAGTGGAAGGGCTCAGGGCTCCCAAATACTATAATCAGAGATGAGGACTCTTAAAGGCCTGGTGTCCTGGAACCCTGGCAAACATTCTAGAAGGGTCTCAGAAGAACAGGACCTGCCCCATCCCCATCTAAGAGCATCTTCCATCCTGAGAGCCAGTGTGGAGCCATACATGCTAAAGCATAGTATGTCAGGCATGGACCTCAGTGCCTGGGGCTGGTCCTCAGCTCCACTCTCTGAGTTGAGGCGACTATGCCAGTGTGTATAGAGGGTGTCTGGGGGGCCTCAGGCCCAGAGCATGCTCAGGCTGGGTCCCAGCAATCAGACCCTGGCTCTATTACTGTTATCAAGTACTACTACTGAGAAGTAGCTGGTGTGACCCAGGTCACACTGAGTCTGAGGTGTGAAGAGATGGGTGTTTGGTTCGGAGCAGCTGCAGCCCTAAGCTCAGGGTACACACCATGGGGAGCTGGAACTATGCTCTGCTCACCAAGCAAGGCTCTCTAGCCAAGAAGAAAGATGGAGTCACCTAAAACAGTTCCCCCTCCCCCCAGCCCTTTCTAAAGGGTGAAAGAGGAGAGGCCTGAGTCAGGATGGCTATTTGACACAGGCATACCACTGTCACACACCAAGCAAGCTCTGGACTCACCAGTGGCTCAGACCAGAAAATCATCAACTGCAATTTCTCCACAGAACACCAAAGGAGATACCACAAGCAGACTCCCATAAAATCATCTAATGTCACTCTTCCACACATAGCCCCGGAGACCTGTTCATCTAGATCAGAAGCTGCAGGTTCCTTCCCCTCACCCGTCAGTGGGCAGGACTCTGTAGGGAGCTGACAGTCTCAGCCAGTGTGGTAGGCAAGTCCCTTTGTTCCCCTAACTTTCCCAACTCAGCACCCAGAAATGTTAGGAGAGCTACAATCTGCCGTATACCAGGAAGAAAACAGACGATCTCATGTCAAGGGGCTGAGCCTGCATCTGCTGGACCCAGAATCCCATAGTGACAAGAGAGGTCCTGAGGGTGTGAGTTGACCCCGTATTCCCCGGGGGCATTTCATCCGGCATGCTCCTCCCATGTGCCTGCCCCCACACATCTGCACAAGTATACAGACTCCACAAATGCTTTATATAAAAGGACACAGAATTTGCACCTAACCCACACATATCCTACTACATAATCATCTTTGGATTTAGTACCCTGTGCATCAGTAATACCGCGGTCATCATTTGTCTGTAATGACAAAGGGAGAAGTGTATGTTCGATACAGATGCTATTTAAAATTGGTTGGCTGTGGATCTGGATCCTGGGGTACTGAGGCTGCCCTTCCTGGCTCCCCAACACACCCTCCCGTACACAGGCAGCTTGGGAGGTGCAGCAGGACACTTCTGATATTTCTTCCAAAACCTAACAGAAAGGGAACAGAGTGGGAGAGGTGATATTTGGGAAGGAAGAAGAAGCGGCAGGCACAGAGACAGGATGACTACAGAGGAGGGGGTGGCTCTCTCTGCCTTTAAGAAATCCATATTCAACTGTGGGAGGGAACAAAGAAAAAGAAGACAGTCCGAACCAGAGATTTCCTCTGCAGCAAGGACAGATCCCACATGAGGAGGAGGAGGCTGGGTCCTCTAACCTGAGTAGAGCAGAGAAGTGAGGGCTGACACGGCTGAGAAATGCAGTTTTTGTTCCTCTCTGAGTTCCAGAGTCTCTTTCCTGTGCTCAGGCATTGTACCTACACGTAAGCCCACCTTACAGCATCCTAGGAACCTAACTGTGCCCAGGCCACCAGAGTGGTTGAGACCTGAGGTCAGAGGTCAGGATGCTGGAAGGCTCAACTGCTTCCTGTCTACGGTCATGAAGCCTAGGTGTTTTGATTTCTGAGGGCTGAGGACCTCATTGGTTTCCTAGCTTAGATTCTAGAACTGAAGACAGACTGCTGCTCAAAAGAGAGCCCGAACTGAAGACCAAGGTCAGAGTCAGGAGCCCTGGCTGAATCAAGCTGCCCAGCAAAGACATGAGATGCTAAGCTAAACACCTACCCCACAGAGGTCTCCAGAGCCAGCTACCTCGTCATTGCACAAGGCTCTGCCACAGCAAGGTGAGTGCCCACAGAACAGCACGGGCTCCCTCCAATCCCCTCAACATAGTTAAGATTCCCGTGAGCAGCAGTTCTCAGAAAAAACAAAAAAATCAAACAAAACAAAAAACCATCCACATACCGGTGAAGAAAGTTGTACAGGATAGATCTCTGGCCAGACTTTCAGTGATTGTGGGGAGTCCAAATGTTGCAGGTCTTAAATAACTGTGGGGAGTCAAATGTTGCAGGTGCAAAGCCAAATTGTCCTAGGCTAATTTTCACCCCATAGCTATCTGTTGATTCCCACTTCTATATTTGACCCACTTCTGTGACTGTAATGTACAAACTGACCCTTAGCCTCTATTAACCCACATTGTCATCAGATATCAAGATACCAAGATATAAGATACCAAGGCCTATAGCAGATATTTCTTCAATTTGCAGCAACTTCCCTATCTGTTGTACCTTCCAATGTATTCTTAAATACATTGCCTTGGCTTGTCACTGGTTTTATTTTCCTGATACTAGAAAAAAATGACTTTCATGAAACCATTACATTAGAACAAGGAATTTATAGTTAGGGTTTTACTACTGTGAACAGATACCATGACCAAGGCAACTCTTATAAGGACAACATTTAGTTGGGGCTGGTTTACAGGGTCAGAGGTTCAGTCCATTATCATTAAGCACTCAGATAGGCATGGTGCAGGAAGATTTGAGAGTTCCACATCTTGTTCCAAAGGCAAATAAGAGAGGACTGACTCCCATGTGGCTAGAAGGAGGATCTCATTGCCCACATTCGCAGTGATACCCTTTTTCCAACAAGGCCATACCTACTCCAACAATGCTGCACCTCCTAATAGTGCCATTCTGTGGGTCAAGCGTATTCAAAACACCACATATAGTTCCTGGGGCCATGGGCACTCATATTTGGCTCCCCCACAAAAAAAACTTTAATCCCTCTGAGGTGATAGCAGCTGTTGTTGGTTGGTTGGTTGTTGTCTGTTTGTTTTCCTTTGGGGGGATCAACATCCCCACCTCAGTTTTAACCTCTTCTATGATCTGATCAGGGTCATCAGCTGGCCACAGGCATCTTATCCCTGTACATCTCAGCCTGTCCCCTCCCTTCAGTACCAGCCCACCTCCTTTACCTGGGCCACAGCCAGCCTGATGACACCTGCCTTTACCAGGGCTGAGACACAAAACCAAAGCCAAAGACTCTGGGTTCCTGAGCTGACAAAGGCAGCATAGGACTTCCGGGCTTTCTGTGCAGCTGTAGCCATGTCCTATCTGTCTGTCTGTCCTGTTCCTCCCTCAGCCTGATAGCCCAGAAGCTGGTCACGGGCCACAGCCATTCCACGGAGGCCTTCTTTGTTGTCTGGAGCTATATTTAGAAAACCAGGCAGGAGGCCTGAAAGTGGAACTGAAAACTGTGGACCTAGCCAGGACTCCCTGGAAACTGCCCGGTGCCTTGATGCAATCCTGAAAGAGTGGGGAAAAACACAGGCATCACTTGGCATCTCTGGTAAGCTCACAGTTTGTCAGCAAAGAGATTCTGAGAAACTGTGATCAAAAGCCTGGGGGTGGGAGGACAGTAATGAGGTCCTCCTGCAGGCTCCCACACTTTGGGCTTCATTTTACAGAGAAGAAAAGTGAGCCCAAGGTCACGGTGGGAAGAAAAGCAAAGATTTAAACACAAGCCCCTCGGCCCCTTAGGGGGGGCACTCTGTCTGCTGTTCTTACTAGGCTCAAAATGCCCCACTGGGGTTGGCAAGCTGCTTCAGTCCATAAACATGCTTGCAACACAAGTCTGATGACCTCAAGTTCTAGTCTCAGGATCTATGAGAAGGTGGAGGCAGAGAACTGCCCCCCAAAGTTGTCCTCTGACATCCATGCTTGTGCCATGACCACTGCACTCTGCCCTGACAACCATAATCAATAAATAAAGTGTTAATGCACCACCTCAGATTTGTTCTCCCTGCCCAAAATTCCTATGTTGACGTCTGAGCCACAGAATACTTCAGAACTGTCCTACTATGGAGATAAGGTCCTAGCAGGCTCAATTAACTCCAATGAGATGGTGAACTGGACTCCCTAGGGAAGGTCTCACCTGTGTTAAAGATGCTACAAGGTTGACTAATTAGAACTTCCAGATGTGGGGTGTTGGAATGTCGTGTGCCTCCTTGTAACGCTGCGTTATCTCAGACTGTCTTTAGTCTCCTTTAGCATCTACCCATGGCCCACTTCAGTATCTAAGCTAACATCTTTGTGATTACTCGACACATCCCTTCTGTATATACTAACAGACCACAGCCTCTCACCTCTGCCCTCATCTCCAGAGCCTACACCTCAGGGAAGGAGCACCATTGAAGTCTCAGGAAGACTCGAGCAACCTGATTTGCTTCAGTTTGGGCTAGTAGGGCTGATTCCAGTAAATGAGTATTTTTCCTACTGAATGATTACCAATTCAGGGCTCACACCAGGGCTCTGCCTTTCACCCCAACTCACCTTTCCAGAGCCCTCGGTTAGCAGACAAGGACACCAGAGAAGACAACAAGGACACAAAAATGCAGAAGGGACCCAAGACTGATCAGTTCACCAAAGCCAACAAGCAGGCAACAGAGGGCAGAAAGTATAAACCAACTGAAAGGTGCTACAGGCTAGGCACCCCTGTCACTCTTCCCCCCCTCCTCCCTCCCCCCCTCCTGCCACTCTACACCACTCAATCACCTCCCACTCACTACCCTCGAATCACCTTCTCTCCTACACTGGGCAGAGAAGCCTGCTTTACATACAAGGAAACCAAGGCAGTGAGATCATCAGTCTCTTGCCAAGGTCACCAGTGAGTGGCAGGGTTGTACTTGACCCTAAGTTGGGGCTTTGGAGACTAGGGCAGACACAGAGGTTAAGGGCAGGCAGGGGCAGGAGGTGACAGTGTGAGGTAGTGGGTGTTCCAGAGCTCTTAAGGAAGGGGAACCCTTTCAGCTGGTCACCTCTTTTAGGCTGACCTTGATTCAAGATACCCAGAAGGGTGGGTGGCCTCCATTCTTCAGTTGATTTTCACATCAGGTGTGTGTGTGTGTGTGTGTGTGTGTGTGTGTGTGTGTGTGTAAATATGTGTGCGGTATGAATATGCAGAGGCCTCTAGGTCAGTCTCTCCCCACTGCTGAGACTCCTTTTTTTGACCTTAGAATGAAGCCAGTTGTGGAAGCCAAAAATGAAAACTGCACATCTGTCTCCAACACAGTAGGGCATGTAGCCTTTCCCAGAGATGGGGCTACAAGTTGTCCTACCAGCTCAGAGCTTTGGGGCAACCTCACCTAGGGCTCTGGCCAGGCCCCTGCTATTAGAGACAGCCCTGTGGAAAATCCAGGAGAAGCCAGGGGCCGATGCCAGCCAGCCCTTACTATCCTTAAGTGCTAGCATCAGCAAAAGTGGGTGGATAGCCTGCTCCTGCCAATTCCTCCTCCCCCGAATTCTACAACCCAGGGAGGAGGAGGGTGACAGTCTACCCTCACCCTAGTGAGATGCACCCACCACCCTGGATTTGGCTCAACACCCTCAGGTAAGGAGTCCACACTGCCCCTAACCCACGGCCTACACCAGAACTCCTCTCACAGCTGCCTTCTCATCAGCTCCAGATCCTTAGGTGCAGAGATGTACCTTACAGAACAGCTAGCAACCTGCATCAGGACCTGATCCCACTGCCTGGCCATGAAGTCTCACACCTCACTTCCCCAGGACTTCCCAGTACATTCTTTGAGCCTGAGTCTCTGAGCACTTTCTCTGGAGAACTGGGTCAAGATTTGCTTTAGCTAAAGCTTCTTCCTGGTCCTTAATCTCCCTCTTCCCTCCCTTCCACCCTCCCTCCCTCTCTCCTTCCCTTCCTCTTCCCTTCCTGTCTTTCCCTGGCCATGGTTTGAGCAGCCCTGTGCTATCACGTACGTGTTCCTTGCCATGATGTTCTGCTTCTTCACAGTTCCCCAAACCAGCTCATCCCAGATTGAAACCATGAGCCAAAATATACTTCCTCCTTTAGAACTGATACCCCTACAGATGAGCAAATGATGCCAAAGAGAACTCCCTCCTCTCCCCAGGCTTTCATGCCTCCACCCACCTGCCATGCTCCCCCCATCCA
The DNA here is from genome assembly GCA_019843815.1 of Montemys delectorum. Lineage (NCBI taxonomy): Eukaryota > Metazoa > Chordata > Mammalia > Rodentia > Muridae > Montemys > Montemys delectorum. Next base: position 3,578 of record JADRCD010214894.1, on the reverse strand, counting down.
TCCTCCCTTAGGTCACTGGAGCAGAGGCCTTCTCACTCTCTCCCATGCTGCTGCCTCTGCTAAGCACCACCCCCTGCCCCTAAATCTGAGATTCAGTGCTACAAATGCCAGACAGCAAGGCCCAGCAAAGCTCAGAGCCTTGTGAACAGGTTAGGTCCAGAAATGGCAGACGGCCAAGTTCTTGCCAGGTTCCCAGTAACTAAATCCAGACCTGGGTCCCTAGAGAAGGTGTTCTGTACTAGAGACAACCAGAGAAGGCCAGGCTTCTGCTCACCCAACTCTCCCAAAGGGGCTCTTTGGGAGCCAGTTCCTCTCAAGGATGGGGTTTTGGGGAGGGGCTCTGATTGGGGTTCTCAGATTCAGACCTAAAAGGGGGGTTCCACACATGTAGCAGATGGATTGTTCTGAGACAGGGTCTCAGGTGTCCTGACCTGGCCTTGGACTCATTACTTAACCAAGAATGAACTTGAACTTTTGATCCTCCTGCCTCTACCCTCTAAGTGCAGGGTTTCAGGACTGCATCACTGTTCCAGGCCCCTGGACCTTAGCACAACTGACACCATGACAGAAGCACCATTCAGGCCTTGGAACCCAACATGTAGGCAGCAGCAACATCCACCCAAAATAAGAACAAAGACCTAATCCATCAAAGCCCATGGTTCTGGATAAGTTCCTAAATGTACTGACCTTGTTTTTTGGCTTCCGAGGTTTTGCTTCTGGCTAACTGAGGTGTGTCGACCAGGATGTGGGTTTTGTGCTTAAAAGCTCACCCTGAGAAATGCTCAGGACTGTGCTTGAGTCCTAAACACCCAGTGTAGTAGTAACTAAACAGCTGGTAAAGACGTTCTATTGTCTTGAACCTGTGTCCCAGTGGTCTTCTGGTGGATGTCTCATAACACACACACACACACACACACACACACACACACACACACAATGTCACCATGCATAGTTTATATGGTGCTGATGGTGGTAGAACCTAGGGCAAAGACTCTTCCAATTGTACTCTCCTTACCTATAGCTTCAGCTCATGAGTGAAGTCACTCCCCTCACATCATATCTAGACCCTATATAAATCAGCAAAGATGCTGACTTCCAGCCACTAGCTAACCTCTTCCCTACAAAGCCCAAGTCATCCTTTAAAAACATAAACCTAATTATGCATGTCCCTGATAGTAATCATTCTGAAAGTGGAGGGATGAGAGCCCTGGAGAAGGCTGAGCACTGGACTAATTCAATCAACACATAATTGGAGTAGACAGTCAATTTCCAGGCCTCAGTAACAGCTCGAATCTAAAATGCTCTGTAGGACATCGATGTGACAAGGGGGACTCAAGTGGAAAAAACCCAGCAACTCCCCAGCTGACCCTGAAGTGGGGCTGCGGTCCTAGAGCTGAGGAGGTGTCAACACTGAGGACTCCAAACTCTGAAACCCACAAAGTGTGACCTCCTGTGGCTTTGATCCTCACTCACCCAGCAACCTGCAGAGGGACAACTCTGAATCCTTATGATTAACATCAGATAGGGGACAACTGGACAGGACCCTCACCTTGCTATCACTCAAAAAATGCTCTCCTTGACTCTGCAAATAAGCGACCTGGGCACATCAGGTCTGTGTTTAGTTAGCAAGGTTTGCCCAGCTCAAAGGACCAGACTAACAAAGTTCATCAAGGCAGAGCTTTTGCAAGCCCTCTATTCTAAAAACATCACCTACCTTCCCTACCAAGCATAGCCTGGAATCCAAACTGTGTGCTCGACCTAGATTCTGGGAGCAGTTCCCAACATGCTGCCCTGCCTGAGTTTCTGACCTCCTCAGCACCCAGATTTTAGCCCACACATCTGGAGTCCTTCCCCTGCCTTATCTATAGTTCCCCTTAAAGACTAGTACAAAGAACAGGGTGTGGTGGCACACCTGTAATCACAGGACTCGGAGAGCTGAGGCAGGAGGATCAGTGAGAGTTCCAGACCAGCATAGTCAGAGTGAAACTCAAAACAGCTAGCAGCTCCTTGAGGTTGGCCGAGATAGGAGGATGCCTCAAGTTTCAGGATATCCTGGGCCACATAGCAAGACCCTGTGTCAAAAACAAAACAAAACAAACCATAAAAATAGAAGTTTTGACCTTCTCCGAAATGTGGATTTTTTGACAGTTGGCTGAAGCCTGGGGACCCTGCTCAGAACACTGCATCAAGACTGAGAAGGAGGCAGATAAGATTACAAGCAAGAATGACCCCACCCAATGAGAGATAACAGTTAATGTTTTATAGCTTATTTGTACCCTTGATGGTAAAGTCCCAGTGGCAGTTCTTCCTTTTGAAGTAGGGCTGAACATAAGTGTTCTTTGAAAGTGGCAAAAGGGGCTAGAGAGATGGCTCAGTGGTTAAAAGCATTGGCTGCTCTTCCAGAGGTCCTGAGTTCAATTCCCAGCATATGTATGGTTGTAAGTCCAGAGGATCTGACACCATTACATACCAGACATACATGCAGGAAAACCACCAATGCACATGAGATAAAAATAAATTCTAGCACTTGGGAAACAGAGACAGGAAGGTCTTGGAATTCCAGACCAGTCTGGTCTACAGACTGAATTTCAGAATAGCCAGGGCTACACAGAGAAACCCTGTCTTGGGGGTGGGGGAGGCCAACAAATATTGGAGAGAGGCAGGTCAGAGGACTGGGAGTTTGAAAGATTATCCTTGGGTACATAACCAGTTCAAGGCCAGCCCGGGGGGAGAGGGAGGGAGAAGGGAATTGTATCTCAAAAAACAAAACAAATAATACACAAGTATTTGTGATGGCACTGGTACTTGATAGTATGTAGCTAGCAGTCTCCATTCAAGAATCTCAAGATTGCAGGAAATCATTAAAAGTTAGAGCGGCTGGGGAGATGGCTCAGTGCTTTCCACATCCCATGATAGCACTTGCCCTGTGAGAACATGAGATCCTAAGTTTCATCTCCAGCACTCACACAGGAAACTACGTGTGCTGAGGAACACCTGGAATGCCAGTGAGGAACACCTGGAATGCCAGTGCTGGAGAGGCCGGGACAGGAGCATCTGTGGCCAACCAGCCGGACAAATGAGTGAAAGACAAATAAATAAAGAGTGGGTGTAGACAGAGATAGGGTCTTTTTCTGAGTAGACTGGGAAGGTGATGCTGGTGGGTACCCAAGATTAAGGGTACTTCTCTACTTCTAAGTCACCAATATATCACCCTCCTTTAAAAATATACCACCGGGCAAGATGGCCCTATAGGTTAAAGGTGCTTGCCACCAATCCTGCTGGCCTGAGCTCAATCCCAAGACCCACATGATGGACAGACAGAACGAACTTCTCTAAATTGTCTTCTGATCATGCATGCGCGCGCGCACACGCGCGCGCACACACACACACACACACACACACACACACACACACACACACAGAGAGAGACAGAGAGACAGAGACAGAGAGAGAGACCAAGAGGCATGCTCCACACGCAAATAAAAAGAAATAAGTGTTTAAAAATTATGTCGCAAAGAATTTCCTCAGCTCCCTTGAAAAGTAGGAAAAAGTGAATAAAGTCCAAAGCTACCCAGAAC
>JADRCD010214893.1:26007-63233 GCA_019843815.1 Montemys delectorum | reverse complement strand
AAAAAAAAAAAGATATTCTCATCATGCTATTTCTAACACATTTCTCCTAGGATTCATAGTTGTCATATTTAGAGGAAGATTCATCCTCAGTGCTATCTCCATACTCTCTTTCAATTTTCAAATACTTGTTAATGACTTTGGGAATAAAAAAGAGATTCAGAGCTTGGATAAACTGTCTCAGTCTATCTGGACTACTGGCATGCCATGACCACAAAATTAGGAGCACTATGTCCATATTCAAGAAGAAAGACCTTTCAAAAACTATCCTCTTTAAAGACACAATTCCCTTGTACAAAAAAAAAACATTCATTTTAGCAGACAAAGTGTTTATGTTCTCATGTCTTATGTGATACAGTATGAAAACTGTGGCAATGAGATGAGCTTGTCATGATGTCAGGGTATCTAAGTGAGTAAGTATGTGAGTTGAGCTCTCTGATGACTACCTAGACCTCTTCTTATATAAAATAGTCTGGGTACTTTTTACAAGTATGGGCACATGTTTTATGGAGAGAATTTTATAGTTAAGGGCTACCTGTTATTAGGGGATTCTATAAAGCATATGGACATTAGTCATCAATGTCAAAAGCATGTTAAATGTTTTTATAATGTTGAACCTCTTATTGAGGATGTTTGAGAATCCATGCCATTATATTTACAGTTATCCTAATGTAGAGAAACAAAACTACACTTATTACTTGAGCCCTAGAATTTATATATCTTGTTAACAAACAATTGTACTCATAGATTTTAGAATGAAAAAAAAGGATTGTGTACCTAGATACTGTTATATGTTAAGGAAAGAAATGGGATAGCTGAAGACCAGTAAGGAAGAAACACAAGAGTAGTTGTCTGTGTGCTTCTTCCATTATCTTGCTATGGGGAGGAAAAGCTAGAGACTAGAAGGAAAAAAAGATGCCAAGAAGAGATTGAAGTTCAAGTAGATCCTGAAGGATAAATGGTAATTTAGTCTAATAGGTATGAAACATGTAAAATTTCAGTGCTCATTGAGATTTAGATAACGTATGGGTATGGTTTGCCATAAATCTGTTTTAAAGAAATTCTTGTTTTAAAGGGTGTTAGTCTTGATAATATTGGGCTTTTTCAAAGTTGAAACTTAATGGAATTTTATGGCAATACAAATTAACTTATAAAGACTTGCAGTAAGTATGGAGTGGGCTAAAGATGGTATGAATCAGAAGTTCCTGTTCCTCAGATCAGTGAGAACCATCCCAACAAGGAGTGATGTTTATCATCTGAAGATGCCATATTAAAAGACATTGGAACTCTGTGTAGCCTTCAGTGGAGAGATAATGAATTTCATCTTAAACACTGGTGACAGTATCATCTCAACAAGTTAATTAAAAATGACATTTTATTAAAGACTTAGGCTGGTGTGACAGCTCTGTGCCTCAAAGTTCTTGATGAAACAGCCATAGTCATTAACTTTACTCAAGTTCTCTGGCTGTTAACGCCTGCTTTATTTTTGAGATAGATTTTATGTAGTTTCATCCCTGTAGTCCACTCTTCAGGATTTTCCATGGGTGTCTACTCATGGTCAGTTCCTTACTTAACGAGACTGTTTCTTGACCTCTCCCCAAGAAATATTTTGTAGCTATATTGTCTCAAACAGTTGTGGCATGTGATGACTTGAACAATTCATAGGGATCTCAGTTCTCCTGTTAGAACCTGCTGTGAGATTTATAACCTGCTTATGGCTTTGGCGGTCATGCTATGCAGTGGGTGATCTGCACACACTTTGATCACTCATTGGCCTACCATGCTATCACAATAGCTTTCCTTGGAACTGTCTGTTTGAATGCTTCTGTAATTCCCACCATATATTTACTCTTATGGATAGAATTAATCCCAATTATTCCAAAACCTAGTGAATATTGACAGTATTTAAGGAAAACAATAGCCTTTCAGTGTACAACCTGCCAATGACTTCTCTGGTCTTTTTGAAACAGGCTCCTTCTTGACCTAAGCAAGAAGGAAGTGATAAGTGACAACTTAGCTGAGCACTGACCCCCGGAGAACAAACAGAGAGCATTGGTGAGTTACCCAGAATAGGATAAATGCAATTATAAGGCTCTGAGGGCAAAAATGGCTGCTTTATGTAATGTTTTCTAACTCCATATGGAAAGAAGAGAAGCAGGTAGTAGACACTGGGGTACGGCACCATATACTAATTAATAGAATAGTGTCAGTGTTTCCTACAGATATCATTTCTCTTCCATGGAAATGAGATCTAGAATGCTTTCATCAAACTACATTAATAACGGTACTTTCATGGACAAAAAGAAAGCATAACACAAAAGCTGAATTGGGGCATTTTTGCCTCCAGCTACTGGCAGTGTCTATTGTTACAATCATACCCCAAGGTCAAAGAATGGAATGGTGGAAACAAAGCTTCACTGATTTGTAATTGAATTGAATTGAAGTGAAAAAGTAAAATAAAAGCATTGGTAGCGGTGATAATGGTGATGCAGTTGCTGCTGCTGCTGGATGATGATGATGATGATGATGATGATGATCATGATGATGATGATGATCATGATGATGATGATGAAGGGGTCAGCATGAAAGGGTCCTGTCGCTATATCACAGTGTGAGTACAGATACAGGGGGTTGTAGGCATACCTTCAGAGGAACCATCAGCCATCCTTTGGGGAAAATGTATTAATATCATCTGGGTTACTGCAGAGAAAAGTGAGTTTGGTCTGGTGTTCACAATCTGCCCAGAACTGTGGAGAATCAAAAGGACTTCCACGTTCAAAGCTTCAGTCAGTCCAGTGTCATTCTCCCTGTGTCTTGTTGCCCACGTTTGTTGACACACAAACCACTGTGTTCACTATCCCTGTGGGTCCTTCTAAGAACCAGTTGCTTTTCTCTCTGCTGTGGGATCTTTCAATGATCTTTGCTAGCTCTGTATCTTTGAATCAGTTAAACAAGTTAAAATAACTAAAAAGTAAAATTTAAGAGGAGCTGATGGTTTGGAGAACAAATTAAGGAAAACTTGATATATATGCATGTGTAAGGGACTTGTGTGTTTGTTTGTATACACAACTTGCTCTTTGAGAAGTTCATGGCTAACATTACTTTCACTTAATTATGTTCATTAATAAGTTCTCATTGGCTCTCTGTATTACATATGAGGCAAGCGATCCAAAGTTCATCTTGATCTTATTGAAGAGTGATTAGGATGTCCCTAATATGTTTTTGTATTTGAAGACTGGAGTTTGGGTCTTCAGGAGATCCACTTTCAGAAAGTTTTTTTTCCCCCTTTGGTTTTTCAAGACAGGGTTTCTCTGTATAGCTCTGGCTGTCCTGGAACTCACTCTGTAGACCAGGCTGGACTCGAACTCAGAAATCCGCCTGCCTCTGCCTACCAAGTGCTGGGATTAAAGGCGTGTGCCATCACTGCCCAGCCAGAAAGATTTAATGTATTTCAGAACCTTGATGAGTTCTCATGAGGGCAAGTGGTTATTTAAAAAAAAGTCCCCAACCTATGAGACCTTCTAGCTTGTAAGCTTGTATACTATGATTCCCTAAAGAAACTCTCAATAAGGACCAAGCTGTTGTACTCAGGCTTTTACAATAGTAGCAGAAATACAATAAAGATCATATACACTGTTGGATTTGTTACATATGAGATTCTTGAAAACTACTCTTTCCTGAATTCTTTGTTTTGTACTCTCCACAACTTCATCTGATAGTCAAATATAAAAAGTGTCTTCATATTCCAGACTCAGAACGATTATATCTACTGACCCCTATAGCATACTAAGTCAACCAAATGGGTTCTCTACATTATGGAGTCAAATTGTTTTTGTTTTCAAAATTGAGGTCAGGCTATGATCTATCCCTTGCTTAAAATTCTACAGTGATTTCTGACCATCCCATATAATTCATACTTTTTTTCACAGTGTCTATATCTCTGTTTAATAAAGCTTTCGGCTGTCACTCTTCTTTGTATGAGACCACTTTATCATGTGGAATAAATATGATGCTGTCCACTTGCAGGGCCAGTGAATTGTTCTTCGGTGTCTCTACAGCACTTCCAGCATTTAGTTATAGCCTATTAGGGATAGTCTCTTTAGGGACTAAAGTAAATTAATATCTTCATGTTCTCTCTCTCTCTCTCTCTCTCTCTCTCTCTCTCTCTCTCTCTCTCTCTCTCTCTCTTTCTCATATTTAGCTTCCATTTCTTTTATTGTTTTAGCCTAGCTTATCTATATCTCCACTCTGCAAGACACTTGGTAAAATTCGAAGACACTTTGAGGTGTCACAAGTGATAAAGAGGTTACAGATAAGTTCTGATGGATGAAGGCCAGGGGTTCAACTAAACAGCCTACAATTGACAGGACACTTCTCTTTGTCTGCCCTCTTCTTAGCAGCCATCCCCTGATGTGAAATGTCAGCAGTGCCAAGGTTGAGAAAACATTAGAAGTTTGCTCAAGGTTCATCCTGTGCCTAATTTGTTCAAAACTGTGGTCTTAGAGCCTACCAAAGACCCTAATAAATGAAGCAGTAAAAAGCTAATAATTTGGCTGGTGAGATGGCTCAGTGGTTAAGAGCACCGACTGCTCTTCTGAAGGTCCTGAGTTCAAATCCCAGCAATCACATGGTGGCTCACAACAATCTGTAATGAGATCTGATGCCCTCTTCTGGAGTTTCTGAAGACAGCTACAATGTACTTACATATAATAAATAAATAAATCTTAAAAAAAAAAAACCCTCATAATTAAGTCTCTAACATCTCCAGGTTGTACATAGGGCTCATATTTCCCCACGAGGTTTACTCCATCAGTGTGGTCTTTATGAAACTATCTTTGGCTTTAGTCCCCTAGTAGACCCCATTACAGGCTACTTCGATTGGTGGCATTACATGCTTTGCTGTCAAAATCTTTGCCTTGCACAAAGCTGAAGATTTACAGAAGTCAGGTGTTCCCCCAAGAACGTAAGTAAACTCCCTAAAAGACATAAAGTACAAAGGCTCTTAACTGGCTGTTACCAACTGGTGTCCTGTGGCCTTGGTGTATAACTGGATGGGGGTTTGGTTCCGATGCTTTCTGGTTGCCATGGCTAATGAGACAAATGGTTTCTGACCCATCAAACTTCATATTTGGAAAGCTGTCTACTCTGAAAAAGCAGAGGTTCAAAAGAGTCCGAAATGATGGATTCAGTGTATTTCCTCTTTTCATGTTGTTCAAGACATTAACGGGAGTGATTCTCTTTGGGATTCTGAAACAGAAAATTGCCTCTGTACTTATTGGGCTGACTATATGTTTTGGCAGGTATATAAATATAAATTAAAGGCTCTGCGACATACACTGAATGCCATGTAACATTGACCGTCAGGCACAGCCTGAAGGTCCAGGTTCTGTTCAAATTCCCATACATCTATGGACTTGGGAAATTGTCATTTGTTCCCCTGTGATGAGATGGAGTGCCTTTGCTGATTACATGACCCTTTAAGTTAGGATGGACCACCTGGTAACAAGCTATCTCAAACAAGCAAACCTTTCTTCTCGCGTCTAAGCTATTTCCCTTTGGTAAATAACCAGAGAAGATGCTTGTAGGAAAGTTACATCCCTTTTATCTGTCTGATAAGGCCAGGCAGTCTGGTGGACAAGCTAAGAAAAGATGCAACTTGCCACTAACACCTGACTGTACAATCACACTCAGCTATGAATTTGTACAAACAACAGAAAATAAAATACTGTATTTGAGGAAATCTCTGAAAACAGATGAAAAAGAAAACATACCACATTTTCTCACCATGTCATTTGTGCTCCTACAAAAGCTTTCCTTCTTGGGTTACTTCTCTTACTCAAATTATTTAAACTTGAATTTGAAAATCATCCTTGTCAAAAAAATATATGAAGCTTTTATCTGTATGGCTATATGCCTCAGGCTAAATTTTATGTGCCAGATTATTCTAACTATCGAACTTTCTTTAAACACTACCTCATTTCTGACTCTGAAGTGAGCCTAATGATTAATTCAAATTAAACTCCTCCAAATCCAAAGTGGTATGTGTTACAAAACACGAAAGTGAGCCAGCTGAAAGTTTTTAATTTTCTGTACTTATTAGCTATCTGTTCTGGGAATAAATTGAAGGTGCTAATTTCCTGAGTTTCAAATATCTTTTAAAATGCACTAGGCAAATCTGGGAGAAGTGAGGAGAGTGGAATGTAAAGTAACCACTGTATCTTGGAGACAGAGATTTGGAGATTTACTTGGATTTTTCAGCATTTTGTTGGTTTCTGTGGCATCATTAGAGACTATATAACAAGCTCTGGTCCATAGGATACTGAGATGAATGTGATACCTTGAGTTCTTTACCAGCTTGTAATGGGTTGAGCTACATCTGTACCCCTAAATACCTATATGGAAATTCTAAAAACACTTGGCAATCAATTGTAGAAGATAATTAAGATTGTAAGAAATCATAGGGTAAGATTCCAATTTAATGTCTGCCTCTGCCTGTCTCTGTCTTGTCTCTGTCTCTGCCTCCCTGTCTCACTGTCTCTCTTTTTCTTTCTCTCTCTCTTAGAAAGGACCACATAAAGATACAGTGAAAAGGGTATTTTCCATAGTCATCTTCAGAACCCAGCCATGGAAAAAACTGGGATGTAAAACTGTGAGAAAAATGCTGACTTTTTAAAGCCAGCAAGCCAGGGGTATTTTATTATATCAGCCTAGGTCAGTTAATACACACCTGCATTGGTCATATAGGTCTGTAAAAGATGCTAAAATTTTAAATGATGACAGCAGCTGGTTCAAACACCATACATTTTAAGCTCTATATGTCATGGGACCTTTTTGTTATCAGGGTTTGTATAAATAATAATGGAATCATCTTGCCTCTCATAGATAATTACAAAGTTTAGAGGTAGGGTTGATGGAAATATAGAGAATATATTCTCACATCTTTCTCAGCAGGATAACAATAAGTTGTGAATAAGAACAAGCAACAATGTTCAGTCAGGGCTAGTGATCAGAGAAGGCATGCTGATGGACGGTTAAGTGGCTGCTGCCTACTGGGAACTTGCATTGTGCCAGGTTACTGGAGCTGAACAGACCATGATACAGAACTATTACAGTGCCTGGCCCATGTCCCAGGAACATGCTAGGGTTGCTGGAGATTTTCATTCTTTTACCTCCTCCAGTTCCTCTCATTGAAATGTAGAATAATTGAATTGAAAATGGTTGCAGTGACATCTGGCCCACCAAAACTGGTTTTACAACCGAAGAAGCTAAGACAAACAAGGTTGTTGGTGATGCTGTATTGGACCAGTTTTGCTAGCCTACCGCTCCCTTTTCTGTAGTGTATTGAAATATTTATGTTGTAGTTTGCTGTCACTGCTAAGTGTCAGGTGCTAAGAGTACAGAGATGATGAAGGGATGGTCAGATGGTCAGTTCTTTTTCTTCTTTTCTTTTTTTCCACATATATACATTCCATATGTACACAAATAAATATATTTATAGCCCCCACATCTGTGAGAAAATGAATTTCCATTTGCATTTGGATACATTAGGGAAGGCATACTTGAAAACACAGGTTCAAGAGTTCCACTTTACATCCTGATTGCTGCCTCCTTCTCTCTATCCCTTCTCCTCCACAGTTATTAATGCAGTCATCCTGTCACATTGTAAAATATCCTGGAGACTTTTATGAGTCCTTTCTGAGCCTCCATATACATAGTAGGTCTCCTATATCAGGAGGTGCTATTCAAAATATACTCAAAGCTTCAGTCTCTTACTTGAAGTGAAAGGAAAGCTAACAGTATGTTGATACTTTCAAGAAAGTTTATCTTATGTTGTATAAAAACTATATTGTATAGAAAGTACTCTGGAATTCAAAACACGTTGTTTGCAAACCAAAAATCCAAACTGCATAGATTAACAAAGGGCACAGGAAGCGGAGCAACCTGCACACATCAAGGAAGGCCATTGATAGACAGAGGTCACCGAAGATACTGACCAGCTTTATATCTAACTTGTAGCCCCCACATCTGTGAGAAAATGAATTTCTGTTTGCTTCTAGAAACATTAGGGAAGGCATAGTTGAAAACACAGGTTCAAGAGTTTCCTGAACACACTCAGGTCAGGCTAGTCTAAGGTATCTGAGTTTCATGCTAAGACAATGTATCTCTTACTGACCCTTCTGTACCAACAGAGGAAACTTTCCCTTTGTCTTTATGAATATGAAATGCTGCTCTCCCAATAGAGAATCACTGTCTCCCAAGACACTTCACTTCAAGAAACTAACGAGGACATTGGGAGCGGGGCTTTGGTCTCTGTCCTCCATGCACGGAGAGCTGGAGTGTTAGTTTGCACTGCAAAAAATATGACTGTGCTCATCTGCCACTGAAGGCCTGAGCCTGATCTCAATCAGGTATAGAACAATAAGAGAATAAAAATTAAATGAATTGTTTCTTTGAGATTTATGTCTATAAGTTCCCAATGTTCAAAAAAGAAAGAAACTATGGATTTTTGGAGTGAGGCCACAGTCCCATGACATAGAAAGGTGGATTTTGAAAACATAGATGATGAAGCTAAGGGTCAAAGTCCTGGTCAAAGACTTGCTCAAAGCTCTACAGCCTCTGTATGTTGAGGTAGAGCAGAAGTTCTTTCTCTCACTCAACCTCAACCATCAGCTCTTGTAAGTCTTAAAGGCAACAATGGCCATTACTTCAGAGCTCCAAGAGTACTTTTGGGTTTGGGCCAATATCACACCATGGGATGACAATTCATTAGGCACATTTTATGTTTCAATTTTTCTTTTTGAATATTTTTTATCTTTAAAAATTCAACCTATAAGGACCCTACTCCTAAGTGAGGTCATCACTGAAGCTCTCTCCTTAATCCAGTATGTCTGGCATCCTTATTAGGGATAATTTGGATACATATATCAGAGAGACCTCTGGAGGAATATGAAAGAAGATGCTAAAGATGGCCACAGGGAATAGTAACCAGCATGTAACAGGTTCTTCTTTCTAGCTTTCATTTATGATATAATAAATACCATTTTATAACCCAGTACTCAGAGCCTTGGTATTCCTACCCTAGACAACAAATGTTTTTCTTCTACAAAGCATGTACACATGTTTGTTTCATAGCTCACAATATTCTAGTGGAAGGAAAGGGAGAATTCTATATGATTTCTAGACATTTTACCATGAAGAGGCCACCCCTTGCATTTACAGAATTCCTGTTTCCTAGTAAATGCAATGGTTAGCTTTCATCAAGTATCAGATAGTGGACAACACAATGACAGTAAGGTCCTGAGAGGAAGCAGCTAGTAATGTCCAGGCTAGAGAGGCCACAGTTCAGAAGATGCTGGGCCCAAGAAATTACCTTCCAAGATTTTTAAAAAGTTCTTTGTAGATATATTCTGACTCCTAGACTTACTTTTGTCTCCTCCTAGTTCCTCTTCCCCCACCCTGGAAAAGGGCTCTCTGATGTTTCTCAAGCTCTAGGCAGAGTGTCTTTCTCAGAGATGGGGATACTGTACAATCCGGAGGCCTTCTCTTTTATGCTGTCTATTCTCATTTAGCCTTATGCCTTTTTCTCATCCTTCTTTCAGTTCTGTTTCCTTTGCTCATTCCCTGTGCAAAACTGCCTCAATGTAGTTCTATATTTGTTAATTGTTCTCTTTAGCCTGAGTTTCTCTGTGTATGTCCCACCATGTCTACAGCCTGAAACTACAAAGCCAGCTTAAACAGAAATCACAGCAGAACGTTTTACTGTCCCTAACTCTTAATCGCAACAAATTGAGCTATTCTTGGTCAATCTCTTCTGAGTTTCAACTTTCCCAGATATAGACTGATTTTTAAATTTATTCTTCTCCAATATAATACAGCCCTACTACAGCATCCCCTCCCCCTTCCTTCACAATCCCCCTTGCCCCAAGCTTTCCTTTCCCCCCACCAAGCTTCCCTTTTCCCCTCCCCCAGATCCATTCTTCCTCCCTTTCCCTTCAGAAGAAAAGCAGGCATCCTTCCTCTGATTTCAACAGAACATTGAACTTGTTACTTGCATCAAGTAACAAGATGCAATAAGATCACCATAAACCCTCATATCAAGGGTGAACAAAACAACCCATTATGAGGAAAAAGGTCCCATGATCAGGCAAAAGAGTTAGAGATTCCTCCAATCCCATTCATTGTTAGGAATCCAACAGAAACCCAAAGGTAGAAAGAACCACAGAATGTATGCGTATATGCAGAACGTCCAGTACAAGCCCATATAAGAGTTGCTTTGTTTCTTCGTACTAGAATTTCATTGTTCCTTCTCTCTTCCCATTCCTGCTTCCTATAGTAGATGTTGTATATTTCTTTAGAGGGATGCTTGTATGTATTGGACAATATCCACCCCTAATTTACCATCTCACAACTTATTTCGTCCTCCAAACAATGCCTAGAACTTTTTAGGGAGACACTTACTCTTTTTTTTTTTAAACTGGATATTTTCTTTATTGACATTTCAAATGTTATCCTCTTTCCCAGTTTCCCTCCCTCCCGGAAACACCCCATCACATCCTCCCTTCCCTTGCTACTATGAGGGTGTTCCTCCACCCACCCTCCCACTCCCATCTTCCCTCCCTCTTATTGCCCACTTTTGACAACAATGGAGTCTTATATCTCTTTCTTGCACAAATCCATCTAAAACTATCTGCCCAATTGTTAAGTCTAAAAAGACCAAATGTAACTTTCAAACAATCAATATTGAACTCATGTGCAATAATATTCCCAAGATTAATATACTCTAAGTCCCACAAATCTTTCACATTCTGAGTTATGGATATTCTATGTATTATATTATTAAACCTCCATATCAAACCAGAAATCATGGGTTTATCAGTTATTAAAGCTAATTTAACACCTAAATCATTTGTGCCTATGGACTGTTCTAGGACATTTCAATTATTCATTCCATATATAATAGAAGGGATTTAAAGAAAGCTTCAGAAGCCCCTATGTTATAGATACTTGGGTATTTGTAGTCATGTGCAATGACACAGCTCCTTTGAGGCCAAATATAAATGATCAGTACTTTAAAAGTTTCTTGGTATGTTAGAGATTCCATTCTCAGTATTCTCACATGGCTTCAGCCATGTAAGGATGCCTTCGTCTCTGACATGCATCTCCCCCCCCAGCCTACTATCAACAGCCCCACTCTGTTCCTTTCATCTCCTTCCTTTCCCATCACAGCAATCATGCTCAACATACTTTCTACCCACCTGAACACTTCTAAGGATATGGATTTTTTTGTTAGGTTGAAATTATCTATATCTTCTAGAGCTGATGTTCAAAGGACTTTAACAACTCACATCAAAATCCTTACCAGCAACCAATAAACTAGAACTAGGATGTTCCTAAACTATACCATATATAACTTTAACAGTATCATAATGGTATATTGTTTAGAGCAGTAGCCAAGTCTGGTTTGTCCCTTGCTGCCTGTGGCCCATTTGAAGATTTTAAGCAGTGTTCTTACAGGTGATTTGAACTCCCTTTTCACTGTCAAACCCTTGTCTTCTTCTTGAACTTTTTTGGATTATGGGCCACACTCAGCTAGACAAACTCTTATGATTTAATACTTCTGCTATCCTATGTCTAGAGACTCTTCTAAGACAAGCACTGGGTTAAAGGGATATATCAGGACAGATGTCTGCCTTGATGTCTTAGAATCCAAGGAAGTAGTTTGATCTCATGAGCCAAAGTCTGGGTAATAGGGTCTGGCCTTATTTCTTCAGTGTATGTGTTTGATTAATGGGAACTTTGGGCTGTTTATCTTCACTGAGCTTTGATACTATTTATAACTGCTGAATGTACTACAAGAAAGCCTCTTAATCAAATACAATTGTGTGGTTTTGTTGTTGGGGTTGTTTGTTTGTTTGCTTGCTTGCTTGTTTTATAGGGCAGAGCTAGGTGCATGGGTGGCTTTGTCCCTTGCTTGTAGTGTGAAATAATAAATCAAATCTACACTATCACTGGCTAGGCACCAGCAGAGAAGCCGACATGTTCTCAGCCTGGCAGACTCTCTGACTCAGAGTTCCAAATCACTCTCTCCTCCCCACAGCTGGCTGTTATCAAGCCCGCCCCACACTTCCAAATTCCCACGGATAGCTGGGGTGCACTCTTGCAAACCCATGCTCTTCTCCAGTTACCTTCTCTGGAACTCAGTTGAGTTGCTGCGTGAAGGAAAACACCACACAATCTTAGTTTAGAATCAACAGGTAACACAATCTCTGGGCCCAGAAACTAGCACCCCAATCTCCCCAAATATTAAGCTAGAAATCTTCCAGTAGATCTGCCACCCACCCTAACATCCCCTGGCTTCCTACACTGTGTCTGCCTCCCTTGTTCCCACCATCCAAAACGGCCATCTCATTCTCCTGAATTCCCTCTTCCTCTCCCCATCCAGAAGGGTTACCTTCTCTCCAATGACTGGTCCCTTGTAATCTTTATTCATTAGGAGAAAGGATCACCACACTTCGTCAATGCAAATATCAAGAGGTTGGCTGGAGAAATAACTTCAGAGAACATACAGTCCTCTTCTCTCCTTAGCTCTTTATACCTGTTCCTTTTAGTCATGTGCACCAATGATATATGCTGACACACACACACACACACACACACACACACAAATTCTCCCCTTCAATTCACATGCAATATCTGTGGAAAGAAAATTAATAGAATATACTATACTCTTACATCAGCCTTCCCTGGACATTTCAGTTAACTTGGGTCACCCGAAAAGCTCCTATATGGGTTGCACAACTATTATCATATCTTCAAGGCCACCAATAATTCACATTCCCAGGACTCTCCTTCACTTGGTTCACAGGCAGATGTTGGTATTGTTAGTTCTTTGACACAACATCAATGTAAAGACTGCAAGCACTGACACTTGTTTTAGTATGCCAAAAGGGACATCGTTTGTGAAAGGGGTTCATGGCTGAATTTCTGCTCAACTCCAGTTTCCTTGGTCATCTACTGTATATCTTTTTTCAGCATCTCACTAGCTATCTCCTGCTCTTAAAGTCCCAGTAGCTCTATCTCTAGTTAAAACTAGGTCAATTAGGTCCTATTCCCCAGGGCATCATGTCCATGTCCTTCATGGCTCTTCCAAGTGTCACAGTTTTCCAGGTCTATATAAAAATGGGTGGCTTCTCTGACCTAGCTGTCGCACCCTGGAATGGAGAGAAAATTCTTTTCACTCATTGTTGTCTGTCTCCTTCCCACACTACACGTCTAGAAGATAATCAGGAATGTTTGAGTACTGAACTAATTTGTTCAAAGCAAGGTTAGCTAAGCATTTTAAAGGGGAAAAGGGGACATTATTTGTAAAGGAACTCATGGCTAGATTTATGCTCAACTCTTTTCCCATGTTTCCTAAAGGATCAATGTTAAGTAAGTATTTATAGAATGACTAAACAAACTCAACCTGCTATCAAGAAAGTCCTTGGGACAGAAATGTCCCCGGGTGAGTGATTTGGGATAAATCCTAAATAAAATCTTCTTGGCAAATTCCAGTTTGCACATTATATTCTGGACCATTTGATCTTCCCAAATGTGTATGGCATGTTGACATAGAGATCATGCATATTGAGATATGCCCAGGAAGTCTAATATAGAGAGGTTTCTTCTATCATCTGCCCAAACTCATGTACAGAGTTTAATCACCTTGTGCCAGTAAATTTAGTCTAGTCTCTCTTGTCTTTTTCATGACAAGCCCACTGAGATGATAGTGTTATCAAAACCTGGCTGGGCTGCCACAGTTAGGTCTGTATTACTTTTTTCATATGCTAGCATCAAAAGCTCAGCATGTGAGGGGAGAATGTGGCTTTGTCATTGTCTGTTATTGCTGTAAGTCTCTACTCTCTTTCATATGAAATTTCTCATATATAATTTTTTTCTTTCCCAGTCTGAGCAGCCATACAAAGCCACATTTCATTTGTCAATGCTATTGTTTTTCACTTGAGAATGGGTTGCAAAAAGAAACCATAAAACTGTCCAGTAACAAGATCTCAGTAAGAAAGATGTAAGCTAGAGCAGACAAGCATTGGCTCTGCCCCACACCCGCTCCACCAGCTGACAGGACTCATGAAATTCACATGTTCCAGGTGCATTCCAGCAGATGCTAATTTTACCCATAATTCTGTTGGCCAAGTCCAAGTTTATGTTTAATTAACTAAATGACTTGAGCCATCCAATTCTTATTACTACTAATGTATCACAATTAGAGAAAGTGGTAGTCATGGAAACCATTGGTTCCATCATAATTCCAGAAATAAGGATGTCTTCTTTTTCGGCTCCTCCAATCCTCGTCTTTCCATAGCATGCAATACTCGTTCTTGCTAAATTGAGATGTGGTCAGTTTGGAATGTTATGTGTGTCCCCTTATTTTAGATGTCCATGATTATGAAGTGTCTACTGCTGCACTGACACTTGCCATGTTCCAATTATTTCCATATTCCTCATACTTATGTTCAATTAGGGAGATACTGCAGTCTATAAAAGCAGCTATGGCTTCACTGTGAATTGGCAAAAGCATCCTTTTCCTCTACAGCCTTTAAAATGGAGGAAATTAAAATAAATATGTGTGATTTAATCCATTCAAGGTTGTTATAGTTTTAACCTATCTCCCCTTTCTCAAACGTCTCCCCTTTCTCAAACGAAGACTTTTCATCCTAATTCCTAAGTGGCTGAGAATGTTAGTTTCAATAACTTGGCCACCAGGGTCTGCTCCACCATTAGAAAGGAAGCTAGAGATGTGCCATTGAAATTCTGCACAAAGCTGCTGTCACAAACCAACCAAGAAGATGGAGTCTAGTACTCTCAAACAGAGAGGTGCTAAATGGGAGTTTACAATTTGGGTCATTTTAAAGCAATTTTCTTCTCCATAACTGGATATAAAAATGAAGAGAAAAGTAGCATACAGCATTTTTCTACCAGCATATAAAAGTCATTTTGAAAATAAACCCACATATGTATAGTCATGAACAACATATACAACACTGGTATTAGGCAGTGCCCAGACACTATGTATAGTATGCTGAAGACACTGAGAATCCTGCCATAGCCCTCAGTTCCTGAATCTCTGTTTGTGAAGTAAATTATGAATCTAAGTTATAATGATTGCTTGAGACAATGGAGTATATTTCCTGGGAACAAATTCACAACCTTGCATTTGCCAGGCTAGCACACTATCTGTGAGTTACAACCTCCATGTAAGATTTTAACACGTTTCTCTTTCTTCAAACTGAATTGTGTTGCATATGTCACATACAGTATTTCATTTTATTGATGAGTTAAGAAAGTGGATGTCTCACTATTAAATTTCAATTCCAGGCAAATCATGGATGCCTTTTTGGCAGACATCTGCCCTGAATTTTGCATATGTTAAATTTACTTGTAGTTTGCATAAAATTAAATTGTAACTGGGCTTTATGGGTTGTTTGTTTGTTTTCAGACCTGTCAGTCCTGGAGACAAAATAGAGACCTTTTTATCTTTCAGTCCTGACATATTACCAGGGATTTCCCTCCAGTTTTACTTAATTAACATGATGCTAATAGTGAATCCTCTGCTCTACCCAGAGGTCAGCCAAGGAAGTGTAAAGACCTCGCTAAAGAAATACTAAAGGATGGTCAGGATATTATAGTCTATCATTCAGTAACAAACAGCATTCTAGAACAAAAGAAATTTTAATAATCGCAGCTTTGGGATAACAAGTTACCAGTAGCTACCTCACTCGCCATGAACAACTAAGACTGGAAACAGTGGCCAGCTACAACAATGATCACAGAATGTCAGGCTCCAAGTGTGGGATGTTTCATCTTATTTGAAACTTTGACAGGCATGAGTTCATGGATCATGTGGCTATTTCCTCCCTGAGGGTGGTGATCTCCTGACAACCTGGTTTCTTTTCATCTACCTTGAGCAATCTCTCCATGATGAATCAAAACATTTCTAGGTTCATGTTTCTTTGACAGGATTTGCTTCCTTGAAAACATATCTTCAGATCCCTCTGTGTTCACTGTTCTTACTTAGAGGCCAAGGGATTAAAAACAACTACAGTTAACAATGTCCTTTGCAGAAAAATAAACTAAAACAAAAAGTCCTTTCTATTTGAAAACATTTCTAAATATTACCCTCTGTTCCCCAATGATTCCACTTTGAGAAGTCATTTGGTATCTAAGTAGGTCTTGAATGTTTACTGTGGCTCAGCCTCCTGACACCCAACAGACACTCTCATGAAAAGGTTAACATATTTCTGCAGTCTGGTCCTTTCTTCCTACCTTACAAATCCACATTGACTGTACTAGAGCCCTACCCACACTGTCCCATTTAGGCTTTGATTGACACCTGACATTTGAGTAATTTCGCAATTCCTCAATTCCATCAGTTGGGGCCAATTTAGTCTTCACATTATGTTGATAATCTAAATTGTTAGCAGAGGCCATGTCACCACTAGAGAGAAAAGCTTGTCTTCAAATTACATTTAATTGCCTTCATTAAGTACTACAGCATTCTGTGACACATATTTGCAAAGTGGGCCGACTAAAATAAGCCAGGCACATCTCATTTCCTGAACATCCCTGGCTTTCTTTGGTCCTGTCCTTGCTTGGTATGTCATTGTCCTCACTAGCACTGTGGTTGAGGAAACATCACCCACACACCCTCCTGTGAGAGCTATGTACATTATCTGAAAATAAATCTGGTTTTAGATCTCTGGCCTTCTGAGAATAAAGATTTTTCAGAGAACACCACTCTCAGGGGCTTCGAATTCTATCAGTGGGTGAAAGTAGGCATTTTCTGCTAGCAGTTTCTCAAGAGAGATGGATACCCAGTAGCTTCATAGCATCATTACGTGGAGCAGTTGATGGCATGACAAGACCACTGTAATTGACACCCTTCACATAGTATTTTCTTGAGTGTGAGTGGTTAGTTGACAGCTCTCAAGAAAGAGGTGGCTCAACATGTAAGGGATTCTAACTCACAGAATAGACCTTTAAGGCTGAGCATGGCATTGATTATCTGTAATCCCAGCAACCAACAGGCTGAAGGAGAATAATCCCTGAAAGTTTAAGGCTATCTTATGAACATATCAATTTCATCAGAGCTATTCAGTAAAACTCTGTCCCATAAACTAAATTAGACAGCTGGAGAGACAGTTTAGTTCATAAGCAGCTGCTAAACAAGTATGAGGACGTGGGTTCGAATCCCTAAAACACCCACTAAAGAAAATGGGAATGCACAAGTACCTGCAACTCTAGACTAAAATAAGGGAGGTCAAGGCAGACATATCCCTGAGCTTGTTTATTAGCAAGTCTAGAACCACAACCAAAAACACCAATTATAATTAGATCTTTAAATGCATGTTGGTCAAGACTTAGTTCAACCTTCTCTTCATCTATCCGGGATGCTTGTGTATGTTCATTTAAAGTGACTCCAGAAATAAGCTACCATTAACTTGAGGGAAAAGCCATCATGCTTTATTATCACTTCTTGGGGCATGTCAAGAGTGATCACTTTTCCTAAATGTTCATTTTGTTGTTTAAACTCACTAGACAGATTTGGCTGGCTCAGCCCATTATTTTCCTCTTAGTGGACATACTTATCAGCACTTACCATGCACCCATCAATGTCCAAAGTTAAAATCCTCTCCAAATCAGAACCCACTGAATATCATGTCCACCCTGCCCTCCATTATTTTTGAATTAAAAAAATCCATATCAGAAACACAAAGGGATTTATTCATAATTACCCCAGACTTCTTCATGAATTCATGAATTTGGAACTTGGCTCCAAAGAAGATGAAAGGAACAAAAGCAATAATTATATTGGTCAACAGCTATTGAGCATGTGTGGTATGCTTGCCACGGAGTGAAGTGTTGTCCATTCCTCTCATCAGCAATTCTAAGCTATGGATGTTTCTTGTCACCAATTCCCCAAGAACCATCAGGCAAAAGAAGGGTCTAATAGATTTGTCCAAGGTCTTGGTTTAATTGTAACATCTGGGGCTGTATCCTGCACTACCCAGGAGTAATTAAGGCTATGTTGAAATGATTGTGATTTGCTGAAGTACATATCCTTCTTTAATAAAAGTCGACATTTGAAATGATTTTTCAGAGACTCCTCCAAATCCCCTTCAAAGCCTTCCCTGTCTCTGACATGAAATTAAATCCTTGTTATGTACGCTGTCGTTTTGTTCACCAGATTTTTGCAGGCCTGCCTGTTCCTTCTAGGAGCTTGATTCAATTCTAACCATCCCTCTTCCCTTTAATTTGTTTTCTTTACTTGAAAGAATTCATTTGCCATTTCTTCTGTTCGCTAACAGTATTTGCACCCATTCTGACAATTCTGTTTTATGGATTCCAGGTAATTGTCTTTACTACAAAGTTCATCTTGTTTCAGTACGTTTCAGATTTATAATCTATGTATAGTTTTTAATCTCTTTAATTGCAGGTTTTTCTAATTGCATTTTTCTTTTCATGAAAGGTGTAAAACAGAAGTTCGAAATTTCTATCTTTCCAAAATCAATATCTACTCCACCCTCACATGAAACATTGAACAAAATGTCTTTAGTTTATGATTTTATGTAACATTTGTATCATTAACCAAACTCTCTGTATCCAGGAGTCTGTTTCTATAGTCTTTATCCTTTTCTATTGAGCATCTTGCCCTTCCTTACTACACTACAAAGACACATTTCAATCCTGCTGGCTCTGCTGTCCTATGGTCTGGAAATCTACTGACTCTCAATTTAGAACATCACTTTAGTAGTCCTTTTCTTCTTCCAGATTAATTTTAGGGTATGTTTATTTAATCCACTACAACTCTTCTCTGTGTAACAATGAATCCATACATTCTTTTAGAAATAATGATTGACTCTGCATGCCTAAAGCAGTTCTGTCAATTCAGTACAGAATCCTGTAAGTTTTTTCACTGAAGTCATTTTTAATAGGGCATGCGAGCACACGTGCAGGAGTAAACCTGTGTATAGATTTGTAGAAGTCAGACTGGATTTCTCGCTCTACTGCTCTCCACCTTATTTTTTGAGACGGCTACTCTCTGAAGCAGAGGATCACTATTTTTTGTCTAGTGTGACTGGCTCCTGAGCTCCTGAGACCTATTTGTCTTGTATCACGTAGCTGATGTTACAATGATACATGGCCCATATACAAACATTTTACATAGATGCTTTCACTCAGCACTCCTATTGTCTGATCTGTTGCTGCTCCCTGAAGCCATTATTCATGACACAGTTTTTTCAATTTAAAAAAAAATAAAGTTCTATCTGTCTGTCTGTCTGTCTGTCTATCTATCTATCTTTCTATCTATCTATCTTATCTAACTATTCACATCTACCTATCATCTATCTATTTATCTAAGTAGCTAATTAAGTTGTTTTGTTCTTTTGAGATAGTTTCTCACTGTGTAGCCCAGACTGGCCTCTACTTGTAACAATCATCTTGCTAAGCCATCAAAGTGCTATAATTATAATAAGCATGTGCCATTACACTTTGTCCTCAACCTCTTATAATATTTTTCTTTTTGTAGCATGTTTTCATGTATCTTAAGTTAGCCTTGAAGTCATTGTGTAGCCAAAGGTGACCTTGGCCTTCTGATCCTCCTGCCCCTAACCCAAATTGCGGGATTGTAAGTATGCCTGAGTTTTAGGAGGTGCTGAGAATCAAACCCCCACCTTAGTTCAGGTGCAGTAAGCAATCTTTCTGCTGAACTACATCCACAGTCCCTACAATTAGCTGATTTGTTACTAAGGATTTTTAAAGTAACATTATAAAAGCTTCTAATAAAAATGATTTTCCAGAATTTCCCTACACTAAGGCTTAGATGGTACAGTATATCAATTAAAATACTAAACATGAGACTTTGATGTCAGAAACTCAATGATATTGTCTTCCAAAATAATTTTGAAAATTGCTATCAGTTGATACTCATCATGAAAGAAACTCAAAGGGGACACAGAGATTCAGGCCATCTGATATCCTTAGTTATGGGTCATCTGTTTTGCAAAATTCCAGAATCTGTGAAGCAAAATGTAAGCATTCTACAGTATCTAGAGGAGAACCAGCCTGCCTGTGCCCTGCGGTGATGCAGACATTTCTGCTTCTACTTCACTGCCCTGGGAGAAGTGCTTCCTTATGTTTATTCCCTGAGTGTCAGGGATGAATGATGGCATATCTTCAGAGTGTTTCATTTCAAGGCCAGCCACCATCTGGGCTGAACTCTAGCTGCCTTTACAAATGTTTGTCAGCAATAATTGAATCTTGTTGAAATATGCATGACATCTGTACATTGTGGTTGAGATTTTGAATATACCTAGCACTTTGAGGACAACAGTAGAAGCCAGTCTTCTATTGATAAAATAAACAGGACATTCCTACTTTCTATCTATATTTACTCTGTAGGTAAAACCTCAAATGCTGTAGTTACTGACTTAAGTTTATGTTTATTCTAAGTAAAATGAGAACTGAAATTCAACTTGGCCTATGAATGTGTTTCCCAGTCCAATGTGATGGGTAGTTACATCAGGAAATTGCTCTTAAAGTTTTAACATCACATAAGGATGCTTTTTAAAAGACTGAGAAGGACACATCCATGTGGTTGATAATTACATATTCATGTTATCTGTTCATTAAAGAAGCTCATTAATTTACTCTGAAAGAGAAATTGGTTCAAGTTTCTTTACATATTTGAAAGGAATGAATCCCTGCTTCCTTAAAGATAAGCATTAAATTCCTCCTGGATTCTAACTGAACTTCTGAAGAGAATTCAGACTACTGTACTTTTGCAAAAATTTCTTAAGAATTCTGTGTCAGCACCCAAATAAATTACCTTCTCTCCTCCAAGCCGGCCTTTTGCACATTACCAGATCTAACTGGCCATTTACCAAGTCTGTATTAGTTGCCTATCTAAAATCCCTTTTCCTTTTTATCCTAAGTCTTCCCTTTGATGCCACATGGAGAATTCCTTCTGAGCTGCTACTCCACAGCAGTCTATTGTATATTTTAAGACACCTATTATGTCTCTTCAGCCTTCTTATCTTCTCCCAGTTAAATATATCCCATTTTCCCTCTGAGTTAGAGCTTAGCATTTTCACGATCCTCTTGAACTTGGCTCCGACTCTATATCCAGAGGCATTCTGATTTCTTTGGCTCCCTCCTCAAAGGTACAGACTGATCATTGACTTCTGCACATCACAGCCCAGGGGATGGCATATGTAGTGCTTATTTTCTAGTGCCACTAAGAGTTTCATGACCCTATTTCAATGAAATTCCAACAGCAAAGTTGATGAGACAGTAACTGTGGTGTCACACCTATCTTACACATATTAAAAATAAGTATGGAGAGGTTAAGCAAATGTGATGAAGGGCATAATAGCTCAAAGTTATGAGACAATTTTGTATATTTACTTCTGGCCCTCATAATTGCTAGACTGTTCTCAAACCATCCAACCATGCTGAACTATTAATACCTTGAATACAGAATTATCGCCCAAGACTTTTAAAAGTACTTAAACAAAATCCTTAATAGAGCCCCGAAGACAAGTCAAATACTCTAAGAGATTCACTAAAGGCATGCAAGTAAGAAGACTCAGGACTAAAATTCTGGACTCTTGGCTTTCAAAGAAAAAAGGCCTTCCTTTCATTTTCTTCAGAAGAGTTTTAGATGATTGCTAATTTATTCACAGGTAGTTTTTGGTTTTGTTTGGTTTTGGGTATAGTTTTTGGTTTGGCCTCTTCCTGTGGTTGTGATTTTTGTACTGTTATGCTTTAAATTGACTTAAGCATATCACATCTCTAAATTCTTCTTGCATACTAGAGCTGTGCATTGATAAGCATGTTAGGAACATCAAGAGATCATGTTTATTAATGAAGTCTGCCTGTATGGTTTTTAATAGAGCCTAAGAGTTTATACTTCTGTGCTGCTTCTAAATGGTTATAATACTTTTGGCCCACATAACTACTCCAAAACTTTGGTATGTTTGGTTTGAAAAAGAGTGGTTCCCATTGGCTCATTGAGTTGAACACTTGCTCATAGGGAGTTGTGCTATTTGACAAGAATTAGGTATGGCCTTGTTGGAGAAAGTGTGTCTCTTAGGGTAGGCTTTAGGGTTTTAATTGTTTATGCCAGACACAATCTCTCTCTCTCTCTCTCTCTCTCTCTCTCTCTCTCTCTCTCTCTCTCTCTCTCTCTCCCTCCCTCCCTCCCTGTTGCTGGCCAATCTGGATGTAGAACTCTTTGTTCTTTCTCCTGCACCATGTCTGTTTGTATGCCACCATGGTTCTTACTATTCTAATGAAGGGACTAAACTTCTGAAAGTATAAGCCAGCCCTAATTAAAAGTTTTGATGTTTTTGTTGTGTGGCCTTTTTATTATTATTATTATTATTATTATTATTATTATTATTATTATTAATAAGAGTTGCCATGGCCATGGTATCTCTTCATAGCAATAACACATTGACTGAGATAAACTTCTTATATAGAGGTTTGGCCTCAGTAATCACAAAGATCTCTAACAAAATCATTAAGTCTTTGACTATCTTAATTGTTTCATGATTTTACTTATTATGTATCCGAACCTGGTCTGGAGCTTATAATCTTCTTACAAAATGCAAATAATATCTTTATCCTACCAGGTTATTGAATAGATGCTTTAAAATACTGTTTACCCTTCAGTCTAACCTATATATTCAATAGATACTCATTTCTGTCTCTCTACTCATCATTGTCAAAGCAGTTGCAGAGTTACAGATTCAATAACATTACATTCCTCTTCTCAAAAACTGCCTAGAATTTAAATTTTATAAATAGCCTATTCTACCAACCTTAGTTATTAGAAGTATAGAGTTCTCTTTCACTACTGTACCACCAAAAATTCAAAATTAGGTATTTCTCCTTGATTTTTAAGTCAACATGTATAATATCAAAACCAACCTGAAGCAAGGGTAGACCATGCCTAAAAACCACAGTCAAGAAAAACATCCAAAGGCTCCCTTTATGTATTGGAAAGTGTCTTTTTTTTTTGTGGAAACTTAGAAAAAGTCCTACTTATTACGAATTCAGGAGCTGATATGAAACATTACCCCAGGAAAAGTTTCCTGTTTTCAGAATGAGTGTTTCTATGTTGCCTCACCAGCAGACTTCAAGCATTTATGTACCAGAGTCATGACTATTATTTGCCAGAACATAGGAAACAGAACAGAGTAGTGGCTCTGAAATAGATATGCTGCTTCCAGAGATATTCTCAGATCACACTACATGTGAATGCTAAACCACTCCTGGTTCTAAAAAAAAAAATGGTCTCATGAGATTGGCCAATGTGAGAGTGTTTTATCAGGAAGCCGGTAGTTTAATTGGGTCTCTGTGTTTTCAAGAGCAACTACAATTTCTCCTAAACATGAGCCATACAGAGATGAAGAAACACGACAGTGGGATCTCCTGGGACTCTGGAGGTTATGTTTATGGAAGGAAGTTCAGCTTAGCATAGCACAACCCTTGAGAGTTTCTCTGTGGAGGTGGCCTCTGTGTTTTATAAATAAGGAATGAAATTGTAGAAGAAACAGTTCTGCGTCATGCTAAGGAACGTTAGAGGGAGCTAATGTTAAAAGTAGATGAGCAAGTGTTCTAAGGATAGAAGGACAATTTGGAAGGACAAGGAGTAGAAAACTAACAAAGCACAGGACGTGCTCAGCTGAAATAGGGGTAAGGAAATATATAACATGGTATCTTATAGTCTTTGAGTATAAGAGTTTCAAGGCAGAGGAAGTGGTGCAGTAGAAAGTTCTGACAAGTTTTAACTGGATAAAAGTATCATTTATATATCTTAAAAAAGTAAGACATTCTCTCTTAAGGAAAAGAAATGAGAAGAGTAATAACAAAGATGGAGCAAACAAGATGGACACTACTGGAAGGAAAAAAGAGATCTGAATTTGGTGACAGTAATGGAGATAGGAAGAACAAATGATGAGAATTTAGAGGAAAGGACTTGATAGAAGTCCATCTCTTCTGCCAAAACAATCATTTTTATGTCATATGTATAAGTCCTTACTATTATCTAGGATTCCTCTTAATGAAATAAAGTAGATCATCTCATCTAATCCATCACAGCAAGCCAAGAATCCAATCATGCTGAGAGTCCTGCTTAAAACAGAGAGACAGTTCATCATATTTACATGTGGATAAGGTTTAACAAATTTGGTCCAGGGGAGCTTGTATAGTCCATAAAATGCTTGAGTTTGATCATTAACACCCATATAAAATGCCAAACATGGTAGCTCACACTTGTCTTCTCAGAACAGGGGAGGTGAAGCATGATCCTTAGTTTTAATGGTCAATGCAGCGTAATTTTGAGTCACCATGGAAGATAATCTCAGTGAAGAATTTTCTAGATCACATTGACCAGTGGGCAGGTCTGGGGAGAATTGTCTTGATTATAGTAAATCATATGGGGAAGGCTCATTTCCCTGTGGATGGCTTCATTCCTTGGTTTAAGTGGTAGATAATACAGTCTTGAAGAAAACAAGGCTAGAGCAATATCTTGCTTGTTAAAAGCATATATCACTTTGATTTGAGTTAGAATGACCCCAATAGGTACATAGATTTAAGTACGTGGTCACCAGGGAGTGGCACTATTTGAAAACACTAGGAGATATGGCCTTTGTTGGAGGAAATGTTTTCACTGGGGATGTGCTTTGAGTCTTCAAAAAACTCATTTTAAGCCCAGTGTTTGTTTCTTCCTACTATCTATATATCTAGATGTAGAACAATCAGGTACTTCTCCAGTACTGTATCTGCCATGCTTCCTGCCATGATGATAATGGGTTAAACCTCAAAAACTCTGAGCAAGCCCCAATTAAATGTTTTCTTTTATAAGAGTTGCTGTGGTCAAGGTGTCCTGTCTCTTTATACAATAGAACACCAATGAAGACAACTGCTCTTACACAGGACCAAGTTTGGTTCTCAGTATTCATGTTGGATGGTTAACAACTGCTTGTAGCTCCTGCTTCAGTGGGATTCTAAGCCAGTGGTCTCTGAAGGCACCTGTATTCCTGTGCATGTATCCCTTCATATACATACACATAATTTAAAAATGTTATGAGTAGAAAATTTAAGCTTAGAATTAGAGGCTTGCATGCATTTATTTCTCTTTGCTGTTGATTGTGAATGTGAATAGCTCTTTCCATTCCTAATAGCCTTGACTTCCTTAAGATGGTGGATTAAAGTCTGAAATTCGGAACTTAAATAAACCCTTGTCCCCAAAGTATCTTTTGTCCAGTAACAGAAACAATGTGTGGAAGATAGGCAGATTCCTAGATCTGGCAGTCCAACTAGTTTAGTCTTATATAACCAAGACTACCTAATTAAGAGCAACATCATCTACATTGGGTGGGGCCCCATCATATCAATCATTAATCAAGAAAATGACCCTCAGATTTGCCTACCGGCTAATCTAATGGAGGCATTTTCTTAGTTGATTTTTTTTTTTTTTAATTCTAAGATGGCTCTATCTTATGCCAAGTTGGTAACTAACCAGAACACAATGTCTTAGGAAACCCTAAGATGTGGGTTGTCATCTTCTACATTAACATACAGTGGGATAAGGGAAATAGAAATCTTTCACCTCAGTGATAATGTGACCTGGGAGATTATCTGGAACCTCTGGAAATCTGAATTGGGGATTTAACAGAATCAATGAAACAGACCAGGTGTAGTGACATGAGTCATGTATAGGAGAAGCAAAACCCTACCAGCTTTCCATAGCTATGTATGTGTCTATTTCACCGGACCGTACCATCTTTTTGACTGCTCACTTTGATTTTTTTTTTTTTTTTTTTTTTTTTTGGTTACAAATCCTTTTCTTAGGCCAGTCATCGAGGGAGAACTGAAAATTTCCTTCACATACAAAAGTCATTTAATTCTAAATAATGATTTCATGGCCATAACTGTATTTTTTCATAGATATGGGAATGAATACAACAGGACCTTATGACAGTACAGAGATAAACCTTCATATCTGGTTGCTTCTTCTAGAAGGTAATAATGCTGCTACAGTCGCCGGAATGGACTGGGGTGTCTGCAGTATGTACAAATGCTTAGAAATGGTCTGTCCTGGCGGCTCTGGCTGTGGGTCTAAATTCCCTCACACAGCGTTTTCATTATGCTCATTCTTTAGTCAAATGTATTTCCTGAATGGCTTTGCATATTGTTAAACAAATGATTCTTAGGATAACTGCCACCACAAAGGACTCCAAACCTTTACTATTTTAAATGTCAAATCCAAGCAACTTTAAGTTCAAGGCAGTTTCTGAAGATTATTTTTTCCCCAAGTGCAAAATACCTTCTACCAGTCACAGGCTCAATCATGATTACTAAATAACCACTCTTTTTTCCCAAAAGGAAAAAAAAAAAAAAAAAAAAGCAAAGTTAAAATGAAGTTCAGTTGGGAATATTTTAGCGGCATAAGGCTAGGTTAAGCAAGAATGAGTGTTAAAAGACTTGGGACCAATCAGGTATAAATACCCAGAAATGAGTAACAGATAGATATTTGCAGCTTGATTTTTTTCTCCTTATATCACCGGATTATTATTTTTTTTTTTGTATTAATAGGAGTGGTTTTCAAAACAGGTTCACCTACTTGAAGTTCACTATTGCTCCCTGTAGCTGAGCGCTTGGGGTTCCTGACAATCGTCTTGTGTTTCTAGTTGTGTGTGCTTCTCCTTTGTAGGTGATAGTTTTACTTGTCTTCAACAGTTATTTGCCTAGCTTAGAGATGCAGTGGCTAGCTTACCTCCTTTGTCACAGCTTTATTTTGTAGTGGAGGAGACCAAACCCAGGGTTACATGGGTGTTAGGCATTTGTTATCACTGAGCTACCTCCAAAGCCCCATTGTCAGAGCTTTATGCAGAGTCAAAATAGCATTGCAGAAATAGTTGCTTTTGCCTAATCTTTAGTTGAGAAACTAAATCATAAAAAATTATGGATCTATTTTATACTTAAAACAGTCTGAGATTTCCTAAAGACTATGACAAAAATCATGGAGATTTTTGTTCTTTTATTTTATAAAAAAAAGAAAACCTGAAGAAAATTGAGGTCATTTGCTATAGAACAATTCTTGCATCATACAGTAATGTATAAATGAGTTGGCCAATCCCCTCTAGGTTAAATTCATATAAAAGAAATGTAAGTAACAGACATTGAGATTCTATAGTCTCTATGGTAAGCTCCTCACAGTTTGTCACTGTGCATTTGTCCCTTTATTCTTTGATAACAGTACTAAAAGTATATTTTTGGTATAAATGACTCATTGGATGTATTTATAAATAAAGTTTTATTGGGACACAAACAGACCATTTTGTGGTCAGTCATAATTTCTTACTGTCTAAAGTGCATACATAACTACAACTACACTTTAATTTAAATACAGTGCTTTTCTGGCTAGCAGATTTCATTGGGGACTATACAGTGATATAATATAAAAGTTATCATTGGCGGTGGTGGCACACCACAAAAAAAAAAACAAAAACAAAAAACAAACAAACAAACAAAAATTCAGCACTTATTTGGGCCGGGTGGTGGTGGCACACGCCTTTAATCCCAGCAGTTGGGAGGCAGAGGCAGGTGGATTTCTGAGTTCAAGGCCAGCCTAGTCTACAGAGTGAGTTCCAGGACAGCCAGGGCTATACAGAAAAATCCTGTCTCAAAAATACAAAAAAGAAAAAAAAAAGTTATCATTGGAATTTTATAAAAATGGACCCATTAGAAGCCTATTGCAGAGTTATTCAATTATTTTAAGATTTTTACAGGGTATTTGGTGTGCTATATATAGTACACCACAGGATGTAATAAATCTAATGCATCTTTTTCTATAAAATTTAAGTATGCTCATTTTTATAAATTATATATAACATTTATTCTCTCCTTTGAAAAATAGCTTTAATCACTTTTCTTAGAGATAGATTTCCTAAACCATATGTTAAAGCTTTAATTTTGGTATATATTTTACTATCTTCATATGTGTATGTCTAAGTGTGAGGTTTTGCATATCAGTGCAGTATTTGTAGGGGCCAGAAGATGGTTTCGAATTTCCTGGGGTTTTGGCAATTGTGAGCTTTATGGAACTGAACTGGGATCCTTTAAAAAGAGCTGTGCATGTATCTGACTGTTGGGCCCCTAAGACGTGTCTGATTAGCTTCATTACCTTGTTTTGTGTGCCCAAAGCATGGCTGGATGTCTCTGTCAGTAACATGATTCTTGATGTGAACGCCCATCAGACCTTTGACACTTTTAAATTGCCAGTAAAAAACTGACCACAGCTCTTTCCATCTCTGTCACCGACAGTTCTTCTTTGATACTGATTCTCTCATGAAGAGTCTCCCATCAGCTTGCACTTCCTCCAGAAGCCAGAGGGAAGAGAGTAAGGCTTGGATAGGAGGGTTAGACAGATTTCAAAGAGTACCACTGCTTTCTGCAACGCTAAACCACAACAGAAACACTACCAAGCATCAGCCACATATCTTCCTGAGGTTATAAATAAATAAATAAATAAATAAATAAGTAAATAAATATCATTGCCTGGGACTACATGAGGCAATGAAGTATATTGTTTTTGCATTACTTGTTTGTAATATGACAGGCATCAGTCTTGCTTCTTAACTTTGTAATAGATGTCATTTTCCTTCCTCCTAGCCTCTTTGGGGCACATAAATATTTGGTAGGACCTCACATATAAATTAAATAAATTTTCCATTGATATCTAACTTTACCTTTTTTTACCTAGCTCGTAGCACCAATTCAGAAAGTCTGTTTGACCACTCTGTTTTATAGGACAGTATCACTATATATAATTATTGACATTGACAGTCTGTTGTACTCTTTGCTGGATTACAATGGAAAAAATGTTTTTTTCTTGTATGGCCTATCATGTTTTAGAATAATGTTGACTTAATCATGTAGCAAACCACATTTCAAGAGGGAAGTTTAACTTCAATGGGGCTTTGAAACATTAAAAATCAAATTAAATGAATGCTGAGCTCTCTTGCTTTGCAAGACCCTTGCATTAAAATTGAGCAATATAACTTCTTAGCAACCAAGAATATAGGAGTCATTTAGGAACACTGAGAAGGAAATGTATCCAATTTTACAGATAATGCTGGAAATCAGATGCATTTTATGGAACATGGCATCAGCATAGGAAATCACAGAACCTTTCAAACTAGTCTGAGGTTTCTTGGAAAACTTTTTTTTTTTTTTGGGGGGGGGGGGTGTTTCAAGACACGGTTTCTTCTCTGTGTAGCCCTGGCTGTCCTGGAACTCACTTTATAGACCAGGCTGGCCTTGAACTCGTAGATCTGCCTGCCTCTGCCTCCCAAGTGCTGGGATTAAAGGCGTGTGCCTCCACAGCCAGGCCAGCAAGGCAAACTTAAGCAGCTCTGTATGTTAAACGAACAAATGCTGCATGTGCATATGTAAATAACACAGCTGAAGCTGATGAAACCACTCTCAGTATATGATTACAAATAATCTTTCCTTGAGATTTTATGTTTATAAGAAAGAAGGAAAGAAAGAAAGAAAGAAAGAAAGAAAGAAAGAAAGAAAGAAAGAAAGAAAGGAAGGAAGGAAGGAAGGAAGAAAGGAAGGAAGAAAGAAAGAAAGAGAAAGAAAGGAAGAACGAAAGGAAGGAAGGAAAGAAGGAAGAAGGAAGGAAATGGAAGGAAGAAAAAAGAAAAAAGAAAGAAAAATAGGAAGAAAAAGAAAAGAAGGAAGGAAAGGGAGAGAGAGAGAGAAAGAGAGAGAGAGAGAGAGGATTGGAATGTACGCAAAATTTGGAAATAAGCAAAATTACTTCTATTATGCTCTGGAGGAAATCACATACTGGGGCAGTTTCCTCTAAGTTACCTAGTCTGGCTTTTCAATGCGTTGAATTGTTTTACAGTTCTGTAATTTGTAACTTATTTTTAGTACTGTCAAATAACTCTCATCTGGAGATAAAATTTTCCAAGAACTTCCTTGAAATCAGTTCATTTTTTTCTTCGCCCCCCAGCCATGCCCAAAGCACATTCTATGCCTGTGTATTCATTGCTCCTTTTCTGTGTCCTATATTTAGTAAATATATGCTTTAGAATTGTTTTCTTTAAAGATTTTTTTTCTTTATTGAGACAACTCCCTGCTGTCATGAGTTATGCAATGGCATCTTGAAGGTGTGTTTGTTGATATTGCCAAAGAGACTCATTTTTTGTAATTTAAAATAATCTAAACTCTACCTCACTTCTTGGTTGAATGAAGTCTGTGAAATACAACAGTCTGAGAGAAACAGACAGAAACCTACCACTTTAGACCTTGTAGTTTAAAAGTTGTGGAGAAATAATTAAATAAGCAGAGAGGTCAAGATCCATTTCAATGACGTACTACTGTGGAGGTACATAGAAAATATCAACTCACAGTTACTATTCTGGAAATTTAAATTGTCAATGTAGGTTCTAGAATCTGTGAGATAACAAAAGCTAGAAGCTTCTCTGTTGGGATAGCTGGTGGTGATCATAGTCTGTCAGGGCTCCTGAGCTATGTGACATACATCAAAAGTCATAGAAACATGGAAGCTGGAGTCATTGACATCCAATAATCACCCCAGGTTCCAGTAGCTGTCACATCGCACAGTCTAGTGATAATCTTTATCCAAACCCAGGTCATAAAAGACAGCCTCCAGCTTGTGGATTATCAGCTGATTTGACAGATGCATTGATTTTGGTTTTGTTAAATGAGTTTTGCTATATATGTGCCCAGGTCTTTGGGAGGAAAAAACACCTAAGCTCTATTGTATCAGTTGAAAATAGAGATACCCGATTGAAAGGTGTGCGTGTGGACAGGAGTACAAAATTGAAAGATGAGTCTGGCTGGACAGAATATTTTTGTGAGTAGAGTCTACTTGAAAAGTTTGTGGGAAATTCGCCACAATTATTTGTCCTGTTTCTCCAATCTGATGAATTCATGAAATTGTATCTCTTAACTTTGGGTGTTTTGCTTAATAGTGACTTTTAAAGGCTATTAACTCAACTACAGCCCACCTCAAGCCTCCTGCAGTAATGTCAGTGGGGAGGATAAGATGTGGCTATGGTAGATCCTCCTGATTTTATGCATGATATGTCAAAGCAGAGAACTCTGACACTTCAAAGAGTTCCACAGTGACAACCAGCCTACCTTGGAGGATTCAAACTTATAAAAAGTAATTTCTTCTGAAATGACTTTCGTTATTATGAACAGTAGCAGGCAAATTAACTACAATTGTACCTTCATAAGGATTTCTATTCCAAGACCTACATTTTTCAGGAAACCGACAGAAGGCTAATTATGCAGGAGTGGTCCCTGATGCAGAAGCAAGAACACAGGAGACCATGCTGGAGAGAAATGATCCCCAGGGAGATAGCATCTTTCCTTTCAGTTGCAACATAAGAAGCCATACGTGATTACACAGAGAGACACACCCTCAATTGCTTTCTCTTTTATCTCTGTTGCTGATTATGATCAGAGCAACAGATAGTAAATTAACATGAAGAATAAAACAGGTAGGAATGGCCTTCAGTTTCAGCGTTCATTCCATATGCTTTGTCTTGCAGCTGGTGAAGCCTGATTTGTGATGTCAGCAGGTCAGGTCAGGTCAGGGGCTCTGATTCTGCTTACTGATACTATTATCAGAAGGGGTAAGGGCTTAGACTGGGAAGCTCCTAATCCCTTTTCCTTTTGAATATGTTCTTCTAAAGGCAACAAAATCAGGCTTGCTTGCAATGCTATCTTTCCTTTCCAAAGTAGATTTTTAACATGCAATGCCTTTTTGTCCATCACCAAATAAATATACGTCCTCTAATGAACCTTCCTCAAAAGATATGAATTATTATTTTGCTACCACCCTGTCTAAAAATCACTTATTCCTTTCTTTACAGCCTGGCTAGTTATTGATATTTCCCTTCCTGATGAACACTGAGGGGTTTGACCCAATTAACACAAGGCACTGACTCTGCAGCCTCTGTCAGTCATCCCAGTGAAAGGCACTTTCACACTCTATTTTGATTTAAGGAATGAAGGAAAGGCATTACTCTGGACATAGGAGTCAAGTGTGTACGGTTACTTGGGAGATCAAGAAGACCATGGCCCATGTAACTGTGAGTGCCATGCTGTGATTCTGCCACAATGGCTACCTGTACAGTGCTCAGAAAGGACTTGGGGCTCTGGGCGGCTCACAGGGCTCTCTCCCCATACTACACAGTGCAAAGCTGTCCATCTCTGGTGTCCTTACACATGGCAGCACAGATGCCATTGTCTTGAAGTCACCTCGAGTTAACCTTCTGTCCTTTGCAGTCTAAAATTTTATACAAGGGTTTCTGTCTCGTTTTTCTCAGTGATGAACCTGAATAAGCTACATCAAAGAACTAGACCTCAGAATAAAAAGTTACCTTCTCTGACTTTTCAGTATCTGAAGTCTCCTAAGAAGCTAGGTAAACTCGGTCAGATAATAAGTTCTCATGTCAGGTTTATCTAATGGAGGAATTATTAAAGTTATTTTTTTCTTCTAAAGCCAGATGTGGTGGTACTTTCCTTTAATCCCAGCACTTCAAAGGTAGAGATGGGCAGATCTCTCAGTTTGAGGCAAGCTTCATCTACAGAGTGAGTTCCAGGTAGCCAGTTCTACACTATAATGTCTGTTTTGAAAAATCCAAAACCAAAGCCAACCAACCAAACAAACAAACAAACAAACAGGTCATAAAATATTTAGATTTATTTATTTTTCTTTATATGAATATTTTGGATACATGTATATTGTGTAACTCAGGACCATGTGCCTAGCAGTAGCACTATCTACAGTGGGCTGGACCTGTCTAGAGTAATTATTAATCAAGAAAATGCCCCCACAGATATGTCCTACAGGCCAATCAGATGGAGGCATTTTCTCAGTTGAGGTTCCCTCTTCAAAAAAATTTAACCAAAACAAACGGTTAATGTTTGAAGCACTGAATGCACTGTCAGGATCGACTTTATGAATGGAGAAACAGATGCTCTGGAAGGAAGAAGGAGACCTTAGGGGCACATAGGTACAGTGGTAGAGCACCAGAGTCCTGGTCTTTGGATTCTGTTTCACTGTACTGTGTGGTTTCAGAATGCTCAGCTCAACAGGACAGGAGTAACTAGGTCATTCCTGTTACTTTACCAAGAGTTTTTATTGATAAAGAAGATCTCTACGGAGACATTCACAGAGAATTACCAACATCTAAACTTGTACTTCTGCCAATCCCATCTTCCACCTCACCCCCTGGGATGGAGAATGAGAATTTTATTTGGTGTGCCTCTCATTTATTCTACATTTCTCTGTGATAAAGAAAATCCATTTCCCACTAAATTAAAATTGCTTTTCCATCCTAACAAACACTATACCCCTGGTACACACCAGAATAAAAATAAATTGATTTTTAAGTATCCACTAGAAAAAAAAAAAAACAATAAGAATCATACAACAATCATGGGGCCATTGTGTGCCTTTTGAGCAGTTTAGCTATGGAAACGGATTCCCATCCTGGAAACATTAGTTCTTTCTTTATGATGGAATATCTCTCAGCAGCTCAGAAACATCACTGAAATCCTCAGTCACCCAGATGTTCTTTTGTATTGTATTTTTCTTACATGCCTCTTGGTAAAAGATTTTTCGCTCATAGGGAATTTCAACTGTAGCAAGCCATAGATGTATGCCAGTATGCAGCTAAATGACCTGCCAAGTTGCACTGTTGGTAAGATCTTAGGGCAGAAATGAGATTCATCGCTGTATATGATGCTTAATATTAACCGGCAACTTGATTGATTCTATAATCTCTGAAGGACGAGAGCCTGGGATTTTCTGGATTAGGTCACTTGAGTTGGGAAGACTCACCTCAAAAGTGCACAGCACCGTCTCAAAGCTTAGATCCTAGACTGTAGACAAAGAGAAAGCAAGCGGAGAACTGGCATTGATGGCTCTCTGCTTCCAGACTATAGATGCAACATTGTGAGCAGCTGCCTCACACTTCAGCTGCCTTTCTCCCACTATATGACAGACCGTACCCTCAAACTGTAAGCCAAATAAGACTGTCTTCTTTAAGGGTTTTCAGTAAGCATTTTGTCACAGTAATGAGAAAAGTAATTAATACACTGTATTACTAAAATAATAATAAACACATTAAAGCTGTCCCAATTCCTCTGTATATAACTTAGAGACACTGTACTCATGCAAACACAGTCACTCATTAACATGCTGTGTAACAAATGGGCTAGGCTGGCTGACTACCTGCTTCTATCTTCCCAGCAGTATTATCAGGAGTGTTTCTCACCACACACACACACACACACACACACACACACACACACCCAGCTAAAAAACAAAATGAAACAAAATACCAAAATATTGGACTTGGTTAGAACGCAGGTCTCACGCTTGCACAACAAGCATTCTACTCACTGAGCTATCTCCCCATCTCCACTGGTCCATTTTTAATTGTCCACATCAGTGAGTGATAGTTTTACTAGGGGCATGGGAGCTTTTGACACAAAGCAGAGGAACATTCTGCCCTAAGGAACAGTGTCTGTTTCTATCTCACTTTGAAGTCTAGCCCTTATCAAATGCAAAAGTGTGAGTGGGGTTTTCAGAAACTAGAGGAAAAGTTTAAATGTTTCTTAAGCATAAGTCTTAAAACAGTATCAAGGAAAAGTGTTTTTGTTCATTTGTTTGTTTTTGTTTGGTTGACTTTTTTGTTTTGTTTTTGATTGTTTGTTTGTTTGTTTCATTTAATATCTTATAAGGACAGCCTCAAGTTTCTGGGCACTAAAGCTTATGACCATTATACTTTTCAGATAGATGCTAAAATGACTTAGGGTACTATTGTGCCTTTAAAATTTTTAGGAATTGGGAGCAATGTGCGTTATCTTGGGAGGGCTGTTAGATCACTGGTAGTCACTGGTAGGACCTGCAAGCTGGGTCTGCCTATGTCATTGAAGGTCAGAATGGGAGTGAGCAAGCCAATGAAGATGAAGATGTGGCTTACTAGAAACCCCTGAAATTTCTTACTGTGATTCAATCTCCAGAGATCTCAACCAGAAGACAGAGAACAGAAGCAGACTGCACCAAACATGACCTTGTCATCAGTCCTTGCAACGTTGGACTTGCTCCTTATCCACACCATACCCTAGGCTATACTGATTCCTTCACATTTTGCCGCCAACATTTATCTACACAGGATCTATTTGTTGAGTGGAACACTTTTAACTTCATGTGCCTTCTATAATAAAAGCATGGATTTTTAAAACATCTCAATCTTATTGAAAGAACATAAAACTGAACTACTCCAGGACCAAAGGGAGTCTGAACCAGAATCATCATGTGCATTGTATGTATCTAAAAGATGTAAGCCTTGAACTCTCCTCAGGCACATCAGCACAAAGTGATAGTCTAAAGCCAGTGCATACAATTCTAGTCAGGGAATACTGTGAAGGAAACCATTGTCGTACAGAAGTCATCAGTCTATGGGGTCCAAGACAAAGTTGCTCTGGTCTGTCCGCCTAACGCCTGAAAACTAGGAATGAGGCTTGTAATTTAAAGTGGTTTATATTGGGTAGCTTTCTGTTACCATGATGAAGTACCCAAAGAAGTGAACAGAAAAGAGGGAAGATTTATTTTGGCTTATGATTTTGGAGGTTTCAGTTTACAGTAGGTTGGATCCACTTCAGTTGGCCTATGTGAGGGAGGAACATTAAGACATCAGGAGCAGGTGACAGAGAAGGCTGCTTGCTTTACACTAGCCAGGGAACTACAGGGTTGGGGGAGCACAGACAGAGACACACAGAGAGTTGAGAGAAGATAAAACAATCAAAGTTAGGCTCTTAGGGACATAGTTCCTGCAGTTAGTCCTACTGTTTAATTTCTACCCCTTTACCACATTATAAATACATCAGCAGATTAATCCAATAAAAAGTTCAATGCTGTCTTAATTCTCTTACTCCCCCACAGCCCTATGTCTGAACCTTACTTTGGAGATAAACTCTTAAATATATACAGTATACAGTAATATTTCATATCCAAACCATATGGCTATAAAAAACAACCAAACAAATAAACAAACAAAATCAAGAAGTACAGGCAGTAGGGACACTACTCTAATAACAAACCTGTCTCCCAGAATTTATGCCCTCGTTTTTCAAGATCACCAACTTGCCCTTGCAAACACTGGACCTCTTCCTTTGAGCCAATCACATTCTCTAAACTTAAAGGCTTCCCAGATTTTACAGAATCAGAAAAATGTGTTAAAAACATTTCCTGTGCTCATTGGCACTATTCTCCTATCTCTTTTTCCCTCCTGAATCTGCTCTAATGAGAGTTTTCACCCACAAATCCGTCCAACCCCTCCACAGGCATTCAGTGGCTTCCATACTGCCCAATATGATGGTGCATTGTTGAGCCTTTTCAGCCTCTCTGTAGCATTTGAGAAACAGGGTATCCTATCCTTCCCTTGTCCTCTTGCTTCCCAGGGAGCCTTGCTAGTTGTTCTCTTCTTTTTCTTCTTTCTATTTTTATATTTTCATGGGATCCTCTTTGACATACTCTCCTTCCCTCAATATTATAAATACTGGAGTATTTATTTCTCTGACTTGACTATCTACAGTCACACCTAAAGGATTCTCATTTAACCTCAAGGTTTAACATGTCATGTAAAATCTGCCAACTCCCAGCATCTCTCCAGAAATCCAGCACTGTGTAACCTATTCCTAGTTGACAGTGACAGCTTTAACATCACTCACAGATATTTAAATTTACTATATTCAGAATTACTTCTCTGTACATGAAGCCTCTCTCACCTTTAGGATGTTTACTCAGCCATACACCCAATAGCTTTGGAGTAATTTGTTTATTGTTCTTTTGTTACTATACTATATAGAACCAATCACCCAATTCTGCTATATCTTTCTTCATATGTTTCCAACAAGATCAAATTTTCAGCTTCAAATATGAATAGATGTGTAAAATGATAGATACATAAATGTGTAAATGTGCAAAGACCAAGAGTATGAATAGGACGAAGAAGGAAGGGAGGAAAAGAAGGCAGAGGATGAAAGAAAGAAAGGAAGGAAGGAAGGAAGGAAGGAAGGAAGGAAGGAAGGAAGGAAGG
>JADRCD010214893.1:0-21604 GCA_019843815.1 Montemys delectorum | reverse complement strand
TTTTTTTTTTTTTTTTTTTTTTTTTTTTGGCAAGGCACACTGCTGTCACTTGGCTACTTTTGTATTTACATAAAGGATGTTGATAAACAAATGAGTGCATTAGAAAGTCAGGGCAAGGGTAATCAGACAACCTGTCTGCCTGTTAGGCTGAAAATATCACATGCTGATCACCTCTTTTCCCAGCGCCTAGTACAGCGGCAGGTCTGCAGGGTACCGCTGTGCAGATTGCACAACTTCATTGAATAGCTTTCTCACACTCGGTGTGAGCAGCAGCCCTTGAAATTACAGGAGCACAGCTAGCATGGCCCCACATTTTGGTTAGGATTCATATCAGCTGGGCACATCAAGGACCACTCTAAAATCTGCTGAAGAAAGGGAGAAAGAAGCAGCCCAGAAGGCTTGTTGGCACACTGGGAGACATCTCAGAAGGCCACTGGGCTGCTGACAGGAGGCTTAAAATAGCCACCTCTTCTCAGGAGAAAGGAGCAGAGAATTGGAGTTGGTAGCCCTGGGACATTGTTCAAGAGATTGGCCTCCTTTCTGCATGGGAGAGAGCCTTGCCTACATAATTGATTTGATAAAATAACTTTTCCAAAGCTATGAAAGTCAGGCAGGCTGGCTGCCTCACTCTGTGGATAAATCACTTTCACCTGTTCACACGTTCCTTCTGGGGATGTGTTAAGGAAGTAATTTCAGAAGCCCTAGCAAATGTGCAGGTGGCTAGAGAACTTCTGACCTCTTTGATCCCCCTCCCTCGCCCTGTAGGGTCGGCTTCTTATAATCAGTTGACGGGGTCGTTCTCTAACATAAATTAGACCCTGCAACCTCCTCCCTCCTTCCCCACTTTTCTGAGAAGGGAGTCTGAAGCTTTGCAGAAGCTCCTCCCCATCCTCTGCTAGAGCAGGCCCATGTTTTCTTATTCTCTAAGGGAGCATCCTCCATTCTCTGCAGGAACAGCGTGCCCCCCCCCCACACACACACACATCCTCAACCCCTGATCCTCTGCAGAAACAGGCCCCATTATCTGCAGGAGAAGCCCACCATTCTCCACAGGGGCAGAGTCCATTCTCTGCAGGAACTGCAAAGAATAGTCTGAAGGAACTGCTCCTCGTTTTCTGCAGGGGAAGTCCACTACTCCTTTGTGCAGGAAGAGCATCCATTTTCTGCAGGAATAACCCCCTCCCCCATTTTCTTTAGGAACCACCCTTATTCTCTTCAGGAGCAACCCTGGTTCAGTGCTCTATAATTTCCCTTTTTACCTTCTGAGCTGAAGTCTGGGCTTTCCCAGCTAGTCACTGCTCTCTTGCACCCCCTCTTTCCTTTCTCAATTACTTTTGCAGTTTCATCTCATGCAGCTTCTTTTCAAGGCTACCTCCTCCAGAAGCCCTCCCTGACTACACTCAGCTACAATAGGAATCTGTGTATAATCTACACCAGGTGCTATTTGCCTATTTGTGTATAATCTACACCAGGTGCTCATTTACTTTGCCTATATGTTCTGCGAATGTACTGTGTTCTTTGGCATGCTGTCTCCTTTCTAAACTGAATAGAGAGCCCATGAAATGTAGTGCTTTAGTTCCTTATGCTGCCTACTGCACCCAGAAAACTATCTTGTATGTGGTTGACACAATATGAGATTCATGAAAGATCAAATGAAATTGGAAACTATCTGTATCGCAAATTGGGGATGGAGACATGACTTACTGGATGTTAAACATTTCTTTAGGTGCTTCTTAGCCATTCGAGTCTCCTCAGTTGAGAATTCTCTGTTTAGCTCTGTTCCCCATTTTTAGTAGGGTTATTTGGTTCTCTGGAGTCTAACTTGAGTTCTTTGTATACATTGGATAACCCTCTATAGGATGTAGGACGCTAAGAAATGCTTGCTGAATGGAGCCTGATATAGCTGTCTCCTGAGAGGCCCTGGCAGAGCCTTACAAATACAGGGTTGGATGCTCGAAGCCAACTATTGCACTGAGTGTGGGGTCTCTAATGGAGGAGCTAGAGAAAGGACTGAAGGAGCTGAAGGTGTTTGCAACCCCATAGGAAGAGCAACAATATCAACCAACCAGACCCCCAGAGCTCCCAGGGATTAAGCCACCAACCAAGGAGTACACATTGTTTTAGCTGCATATGTAGCAGAGGATGGCCTTGTGAGGCATCCATGGGAGGAGAGGTCCTTGTTCCTATGAAGGCTCGATAGATGCCCCATTGTAGGGGATTTGAGGGCAGGGAGGCAGCAGTGGATAAGTGGGTGGAGGGACATCCTCATAGAAACAGGGGGAGGGGGTAGAATAGGGGGTTTTCAGGAGGGGGAACTGGATAAGGGGATAACACTTGAAATGTAAATAAATTTAAAAAATAAATTAATTAATTAAAAAATGAAAATAAATTCAAAAAGGAAAATGACACACAATACACCATATCAACATATGAGTACATGGCTACATGGCTAAGTCCTACTACAGCTCATGAGAACAGACCCACTGGCTGTAGTTTGTGACCCTTGACAGGAGCCTCATGGACACCAAGTCAGTGTTGTCACACATTTCTGATTATGGCGATAGCTGAGAGGCCACAATACCATCAATGGAACCTACTGGAAAGCTTTTTCCAAAAGGCCTGATGCGATCACCTGCTGTTGGGGTGTTGGGGAACAGAGCAAACACTTAAAATTGAGGTTGTTAAATAAGAGCAACACTTCTGAAAGGAAGGTGGCTATTTAGAAAAATGCTCTCATAGAAAACATAGCTGCAAAGTGGCAAGAACTGGTGGGAAATAAACAGTGTTGTTGTAGGTAACAAAGACAGTTCAGAGAGGCAGTTTGGGGCATTTACTAAGCAGGTTCTTTTCAGTTGTGGGGGATGGGAGGCCTTGAATGAAAACACTCACTGTTGGTTAGAAGCTAAGCAACCAATCAGGACAGGAAACTGAATGACAGCCCTCAGATCCCTGAGAGGGGCAATTTTCAATTTCAGACCTGGGAGGGGAGCATCCCTGACAGATATCTCTGCTTCCACCCTAGGGCATCAGATGCCAGAGTCATCTCTGCTCCTCGTAAGGTATCATGTGCCAGTCTCCATTCATCCTTTTCAAGTTTTCTCTTCCTACCAGCTGCAGGGAGAAGCCACAGGCCAAGGAAAGAGAAGGCAAATTGAGGCCACTCCCATTTCACAGAGCCTGGCCATTGAAACACAGCCTAACCTAGAAAAATAAGAGGAACTCCTTTTGTCTATGGACATGGCTAAATTTTTCATTTAATGAGCCTGCTTCTAGACCTCACTGGCCTGCTGTGTATTGGATCTTTGTACTGTGCTTACATCACTAGAGTATCTGAAAACTCTGCCCCTAGTCCTTACTCTGATGTACGTAGGTAAGGGTTCAATTCATAGAGAAAAACAAAGGTTGTAAGGGCTTTTAAATCATCTATCCCTTGCCCTGTCTCTCAGGTAACACTGTAAAGTGGAAAATTAACTTGAATTTCACCACAAAATTAAAAATCAAATGGCTCTTTGCTTTTCAATTGAATATCTGTAAAAAATTGCAGGAGTTATTTCTGTGGGGGGGGCATCAGATTTAAAAAAAATGACGATGTAATAGCAGGTTTAAAACCAAGCACCTTATTCATATATCATAAGTCTAGTACCTGACAGCTACCCTGGCATCTTTAGCATGGCCATTTGCCTCTGGTGTCCTAAACTAGTCACCTTAACAGGTTTCTAGAAAGGAGACCAGAGAAACACAATGCCATTGACAGAATCTGAGGCAGGTTAAGCCAGCTTAATATCTCGCCTTGGATGCTAAAACCCAATCA
Organism: Montemys delectorum; assembly: GCA_019843815.1. Lineage (NCBI taxonomy): Eukaryota > Metazoa > Chordata > Mammalia > Rodentia > Muridae > Montemys > Montemys delectorum. The sequence goes on along the minus strand of JADRCD010214893.1, from coordinate 17,793 downwards.
TTACAAACTGAGCTAGGGCTTTGGTTCTGTCAGCCAGGATCTCCCAGGTATGATCAAGGGACTCATATATAAATCAGGCCCCTCTAGAAGCCACATCAGCCTCTTGCCTGTGCTAAATCACTAAAGGATCACAAAGCAGAATGGAAAATGGGAATTGGTGAGCTGCAATGTAAGATAGCATGTGGGACTCACTGTTTGAATCATGGAACTGTCAATCAATGTATTGTCACTAATGACACACTAGCTGTAGAGACATCTGAGATCCTCAAGGAAGGAGGTACTCATGGAGAATAATAATGTGGTCCTTTATGTTGCTTTGCCCTTTTTCTAGGGAATATTTCTGTGTCCCTTGCTTCCTAATACTCTTATGTGTACTAAAACAGAATAAAGATTTGAGGCCATTCGCTTACCGATGCTTTATGATCAAACATTTATGGCTACTCCAGATTGTCAATTGTGGGACAGAGCTTGAGTAGGGTTAACTAAAGGTATTAGCTAGCAAGCTGGACTTAGAAGTGTGTGGTTCAAGAACAAGAGAATGAGTTATGCAGTTCAAGACGAAAATGGCAACCATTTGGTGACCAGTGGATTTACATTAGGCAAAAGCCATAGTTTCATGCTTGGAAGAAAGTACAAACTTCTTGAAAATATCAAACATACAGGAGTCTGTGACTTGACAGTAATTCTGTTCTTCAATACTATACTGTTGTGGCAAGCTCTGCCCAATGCCATTTCAGTGTCCTTGCAGAAGATACCAATAGAGGCAGCAGTGACAATATCCTCCCATCTACCCTTCTGTGTGGCAGGATACTTAAGAGAACCAAGACAGGTTTCTTCTAACATTTTTTGGGCTCTTCGGTGAAAGATAAGACCAGGAGTTGCAGATTCTACCAGACCTTGTCCAAGTTTCCCCTTATGATACAGATGCTTCTCAGTCTTTTTTAACCCTCAGGTTGTACACTGACGTGGGTCTTCAAATGGGAGCATACCGACAGACACTGATCTCAGGGCTGATAACCATGATTCCCCAGGCTCAACCTTCACATATTAACTACTCTGGAGCACATACTTAGAAAGCAACGAGTAGTTGTTCTAAGGCAAAATGGCTCCAATGTTACACAACAAAGTGGAGCAGCTCCCATTTTGCTTAACAAACAAAGATCAAGATCCTTAACCAAGCCTGTCTATTCTCTAGGATTCTAACCTTTGTTCTAGTGAACACTGAACTCTCCATATCCCCATCCATGCTACAGCCTTTAGTTATTTTCCCCCCAGCTCCTTGTCTCTTTTGTCTTCTGGTTTTCCCCTGTCAACACTTAAACAGACTTCTTTTCCACCAAAGGGAAACCAACCGTAGAAGAGTCAGGTTCTCCTTTTCTCAGTGGTAAAGCTATATGGGGGTGTCTTCTTTCTCATTGGGGTAATTCTAGCTTTATTAAAGGAACAATTTTTTGTCTTAATATTATGCCAGTAGACCAATGAGTAAAAGGACAGTTAATAATTAGATTCTAGGAAAAAGGAGGAAAAGAGTGGAGGAGATTGTCTGTATAATACAATTCTGCACGTATCCTGTATGAGTCAAACTGGTATTAAATTAATTGCACATATTTAAACATATTTAAATTCTGTACCTTAAAGCACTTAGACATATGTATATATACACACATGGGATTTCACGGTAACTGTTCTGAGAAGTTCTTTATGGCTAGGCTCTGATTGTTTATCTGTACATCCACAGATAAGCATTTGGGCTTTTTTCTGATATGGATCTATTACAAGTAAAAAGTCCATGTATAAGGTAGATGCTTAAACTGCTTAAAGATAATCATTTTTCTCTGGAAGGATATGTAGTTCTACTGTGAAAATGAAAAAAAAATAGTGGTCACAAGGGTTAAGTGACACTTCTGATTTGGCTCAAAGCATCACTGAATGCTGGGTAAAAGGAAGTATCTAACAAAACAGCTTCCACAAAACAAAACAAAACAAAACAAAACAAAAACAAAACAAAAACAGAGAGCAATTGGGAGCTGAAAGAAATCCTCATTAAGCTAAAATTATTACTCCTTGTTTTGGGATCTCAGGACAGTCCTCTGACAGTCTCTGAGAAGATTCTGAGCTGTAGTGGTTTCCTCTGCTCTTTTTTTTTTTTTTTTTATTAGGTATTTTCTTCATTCACATGTACACTTTCCCTCTCCCATTTCCCCCTCCAAAACAAACAAACAAACAAACAAACAAACACAAGAACAAACCCCTTCTGCCTCCCCCCTCCCAATGCCTGTCCCCCCACCCTCTCCCACCCATTTTTTTTTTTAAAATGAGAAATGGGCTCTGATGCTCTAAGAAAACCCAAAGCAGAGTCCTTTCTGATTATTCCGATTCTGCTCATAAATTGGGTCCTGCATCAGGGTGCCGGACCCTCATCCTGATGGCTGAGCTCTTAAGGAGAAAAACCTCAGGGGTTTTGGGGAGCCTGGGGTGGTATACAAGACGAGCTGAAAAAGTGAATCAGAAGGTGGGAAGAATGGAGGTTTATTGTTGGGTCTAACTTTGAATGCAATGATCAGTACTGTATCAGTTCTGTTCTTCTGGGATCCACCTCTCCTTTTTCTGCTTGAGTAATTAATCAAGGGACCAAGATGGTGAAGACTTCATTTTATCCTAAGAGACACAAGAAGCTGATCATTGCTAGCAGGGCAGATGGGACAGCACCATTTTTAGGCACTTCCTCTTGGTTCTGGAAAGAGCAAGCTTCAGAAGGCTGCTTAGAGAGAAGTTCAATGCTTGCCACCAGACCATCACAGCAGACAGCACAGTAACATTTTCATAGGCATCAGACATAAATATGAACAGACAAAACCCAAAGGCAGAAGCTGATCCTCAACATGCAGCATGGATGCTGCCAAAGCATGATGCGCACACAGCCTCAGCAAAACCCATGCATCTCAACATTCCCCTCCACAGACTTTAGATTCAGGTGCAGGCTCTTTCTGAATATTCCATAAGAGAAATAACGAGTTAATATACTTGTGTATAGAACATATGTGTAGAGAGCAGGAAGGAGAGGATGACAGAAGTTCTTTCTATTTCCCTATCTCGTTCTTATTTGAATAAAGATTGAATGGTGGAGAATGTTGTTTAAAGCTTTTACCTGGAAGAAAAAAATCATATGTGCCTATTTAAATAATGAAACACAGCATAAATGCAAAATAAGGCACAACCTAGCCATATTTTCTTTCTATATTTAAAAGTTCAAAATAGCTTCCAACCCACTCTGACCTTTTAGACTCTCTTCAGATTTTCACCATCATCAATGCCTTTATTACATTAACTGGTTTGTAGGATTCTTACCACTACTGCTGTGCACTTTTCAACACTGGTCATCTTCAGAGAGAATGTTTGACATTCCCAAAGGCCCATGTTTCCCTGCTTACACACTTCTGGGAAGGCTTCATAGCTTCAAGAGGTGTTACTAGGAACCTTACATATGGCACTATGGCTTTCACTGCATCACTGCCTTCTCTCTGTCACCACAGAGCTGGAGGGAGGGGGCTGCATGACCATCAGGATGGCTGCTCATAGCTTAGCATGCCCATTGGGAAATCATTTATCTCAAGAAGTATTGATGGAGATTCTACCCTCTAGAACCCACAACATTGAAAAGATGTGATTTTTTTTTTTTGCCAAAAGTTTTATGTTGGAGTGGGGGTGACACTGTTTGTAACTTCTCACAGTGGGACACCATTTCAAACTCACTGTTGTTTCTTGCCCTCTGCCTGTGTATTCCATTTTACTTGTCATATTTGCCATAATGAACAAGAGGCATGTCCATCTGTGGATGACTGTTTTGCAGTTTTGGGGGCTACATCATGTAGCATGTTCTACATGATTGAGAATTTATTCAAAGCCTCCATTAATTACCAGTTTTGGAATGCACAGAGGAACAGTATCTCCCTCACTCCCTACCATGGTTCTAAATGCAAGGAGCACAGTAAGAAAGCATCTATGAGTTGGAGAAAATATTGAACAATGTTGAAGGTGTGTTTGGCTTTGATAGTATCTCCCACCCCTTTACACAAACATAGACACACACACACACAGAGGGGGAGAGAGTGACAGATAGAGAGACAGACACAGAGACAGACAGACAGACAGACAGACACACACACAGAGGGGGAGAGAGTGACAGAGAGATAGAGAGACAGACACAGAGAGAGACAGACAGACACACACACACACAGAGGGAGGGAAGGAGGGAGAGAGAGAGACAGACAGAGAGAGAGAGAGAGAGAGAGAGAGAGAGAGAGAGAGAGAGAGAGAGAGAGAGAGAGAGAGAGAACATGAGTTTAATGCTGTATAATTCCTTCCAGCTGGATGTGTTGGCTCCTGTCTATAATCCATGGCACTCTGGAGGCAGATGGAGAGAACATGGTGGATAGATAGTTCAAGGCCCATTTGGCCTGCACAATGAATTCCAGAAGAGCCAGAACTAGAGAATGAAATCTCCTTTCTCTCAAGAAAAACAAATGACAAACAAACCAAACAAATTGAATACAGTAACAAAAAAATCTAAGCCCAACTTTGTTGGTGAGTTATTTTCAAATTTATACAACGTACAGTCACCTAAGAATAAGGAACCTCAACTATCCCGACAGGCTGGCCTTTAGGTTATTCTGTGGGCCTTCTTCTCCTTCTTCTTCTTCTTCTTCTTCTTCTTCTTCTTCTTCTTCTTCTTCTTCTTCTTCTTCTTCTTCTTCTTCTTCTTCTTTTGTTTTTTTCAAGACAGGGTTTCTCTTTATAGCCCCTAGCTGTCCTGGAACTCACTGTATAGACCAGGCTGGCCTAGAACCCAGAAATCCACCTGCCTCTGCCTCCCAAGTGCTGGGATTAAAGGCGTGCACCACCACCGTCCAGCATGGGCCATCTTCTTGATTAATGATTGATATGGGTTGGCCCAGTCCAAGGTGGGGAGTACTACCTCAGAGAAGGTGGCCATGGGTTTTAAAAGAAACTAACCTGAGAACCATGAGAAGCCATCCAGTAAACAGTTTTCCTCCCTGGTTTCTGCTTCCAGGTTGGCTTTTCTCTATGATGGGTAGTGACAGAGGTGTAATCACATCAACCCTTTTCTAGATCCCAATCACTCTTGGCCATGGTTGTTTATTACAAAAACAAAAAAACTAGGAAACCCCCAGGAAAAAACAAACACAACAAACTAAAACATCGAGCTCTAGTCTGTTGATTTGGTGTGGTGACAGCAGCTATGTATTACTTTTCTAGACAAAGTCTGTAATTTGAGAATAGGACTATCATATCCCATATAATTCTAATCCCACTGGTACAGGTTATACTTTGTAGTCATTATTTTGGAAGCAATCTCTTATGTGTGAAAGACAAAATTCTCATTTTCCTGGCAATATTCCTCTCTCCCTGTCCTACTGTTTCATCTGGGCCCAATCCTGGTTCAGATGTTTACTATCAAATGCCCTAATTTTATTTTATAATGGGACAGTATTCCATTAAAGAAAAAGGATTCCCTTCTGGAAGATTTGCTATGTACCCTCATGTTCTGATCTGTGTGGAAGCATGGTCCAAGGACAAGATACTAGATCACACCTTTCTATCCTTGCAACATCTTGCAACAATGCTCTCTGGCCTTCCATGGCTGGGACCTACCCCTCCTCTTCTTCTCACCACATCCCTACTCAAACAACACCATAACATACACAGACATCTGGAGATGTCTGTTTCCCACCTGTTTCCCAAGTTCCATTTCCTTATGTATAGTCAAGCTTGACAAAGCTTATGTCACTGCCCACATGAAAGATACAATTTACAGACAAGCAGCACATGATGCCATGGAATTAGCCTGATGCTTGCATCAATGACAGAGTTTTTTCACTGATCAAACACCACAGTGTACTTTCTCAAACTATAGCTATAATGTTACCAGAGAGCATGACCTTGTGAGACCTACATGCACCAGATCATTGATTGGTTGTGTATACAAACTTACCTAGATTCTTCAGATAACAAGTAATTACTAAGCTTGAGATGTATGGATTAGCTATAGGTTCCTAAAATATTGACAACATGGACTTTTATGTGGACAACTCCCTCTAAGAATACAGCCTCTGACAAATCATTGCTTTTCTTAGAGAACAATCTAATCCTTAAGTAGACAGGGCCAAACTATAATAATGTAATAATACCACAGGTAAAAAAAAAAAAAAAACTAGATAGGATCTAACATGGTATTATTTCACTACTTATACTATTTTACGGACTCTCTATGGTCATACTGATACGTAATTCCCAAACCTTGAATCTGTTACTATAGCCATAGATTACCACCACCATCTATAGTCATACTGCCGGCCTTCCATGCTAGCAAGTTATAGGGTAGCAATCATCAATCAAGGTGACAGTGATCTCTTACATTATACTTAATTCTAAAAAATACATTTCATTGGGGATGACATTTTACATTTCAAATAAGAACTTTGTTTGGCCTTTGTGTTATACTAATGAAATCAACCCATGAGAAATTTCACAGAATAACCCTAGCAGAGTCAAAATGGATTTCAATTCTACCACACAGTAAATAGTTATTATGGAATTTACTGCTTGCTTTTTTCCCCCTGAGACAGTGGAATTCTTCTACTTGGGGTACTTAAACTATTAAATCAGAACAAAATGGAATGTCTGTGATTCTGTAAGGCTGCCAAGTTAGCAAAAAAAAAATCATTTTATTATGACATCTTTGTTTTGTTGGGCAACTTGCTTCTTTGCATAATTTAAATGTTATGGTTGCATATACACAGAGTGATTTTCTTAATTGATTATTCCTGTTTTTCTAGCCATATGCCTGTCATTAGAACATGTGCATTTTCATGTAGAAACTCACTGTTCCTGGTTGACTGTTTAATACTTTTAATTGTGCCAGTGAACCATGAAAAAAAATCACAAACCATGAAGAGTATACAAAGAGAATATGTTTTGTAAAACTGAGGGATTAGAAATCATACTGTCTGAAGATGGCTGAATCTCTTCCATGCTCTGATTTAGCAGCACAATTTCATCAGCAGAAACTAGAACCAATGAATAGGTCTCCCCAAATCTCTTACCATTTTCAGGTTTGTAAAGGATCACATATGTGAGTGATTTCACTTGAAAAGATTGTGCAATCACAAGTAGACATAGCCCCAAATGAAGAAGGATATAGCACAAATAACACAGGGATAACATCCCCAAAGTGACATTACAAGATATACTTCTAATGCTACTGTAGCCATACCTACTTTTTAGATCACCAAGAAGTACATAATATATAATAAGACATACTTTCAATGTTACTGCAACAATTCTTGCTTTTTAGATCACCAAGAACAAAGAAATCAGTACATAGGATATAATTAATGCCTTCGACCTACTAGACATGACTTCATTTTAACAGCAAAAGTATTATCTTCATGAGATTTGATGACAGGCATTGTTCCCTCCAAAAAATTATATAAGTTACCAACCTACCAGCACACATTTACAACTTCTTTTTATTTCTGTTGCATTTCAGTACCCTAACTCATGTTTTACTATTCCCTTAGCCCAGGGATAGAGAGAGGAAATAAAATGAAATTCAAGTTGGTTTCACAGACAATAAACATGCATTATGAATCTGAAAAATACTGTTGGAAGCAGACAATGTTCAATGACTATATATTTTAGAAGAATTTCCTCTAAGATATTTTATGAGGAAAGCTATAGTCTCTAGCCATTCAGTGCTCTTCATTGTCTTAGTCTGACAATTCTGCTTCATTTTGTGAAATATCTACTTTAAAAAGACAAATATACAGATCTGGAATCATACAATTTAGGTTACTGACGTCATCTCAGCAGGAAGATCAGCTAAATGCCACTAATCTTTTTAGAAACAATAGACAGGAAACAGAAGTATTAGTAAATTACTAAACTGTTTTCTGGCAGTATCAATTTTATATGTTTTTATGTATTTAACTCAATCCCATTTTCTCCATCTAAGACTCTACACATATATAAGCTTTGTTCAAGGGCCAGAACTGTGAATCATCAGATAAAGGCACTTGCTGCCTGACCTAGGGCTAGTCCTTGAGACTCCCATGGTAGAAGGAGAGAACTAGCCTCTGCACATTATTCTGTGATGTCTACATTCATGTTGTGGCATGTATACACGTACATACGTATACATACACCAATATAAAAAAACAATAAAATAATTAACATATTTATTCAAATTAAATGGTACCAAGATGACCCCTGATGTTCTTCTAATAAGACTCTCCTGTATGAGTGACTAAGGACTCAGTCTATTCCAGTATCAGCCATACCACCCTGTCAGAGCTGCTCACACCAGTTAAGGAATTTCCACATTGATATTTTGGGCTTTTGTAATTTGCTTGTCTATAAAACTGTAACCAGGTGGACAAGCGTGAAAATCAAATGTGTATGCATCCTGTCTAGGTCCAATACTGCAGGGTTACCAATTTGGCACACAAATGACAAGTACAACTAACTATGCATTGGCCATATTAAAACAAAATATGAGAGTCATATAATTTATAGATTCATTAATTTATCAGTATATGGGACATGTATACACCAACCTCAATCTATGACAGCCTGCTCTCTATCTCTCTCTTGATCATTTATCTATCTGTCTGTCTGTCTATCTGTCTGTCTGTCTGTCTGTCTATCATCTATCTTACCTCCTGTCTTTCTTGTTTCTGTCAGAAAATGCTCTAGATCTCATTATGATTTTCTACTCATATTAAGATGTACTAAATTATCAGGAGCCTTTTACAGTATAACTAATGGTTTTATTCACCAGCCCATCTTTAGTAACAGTCTAGATGAGATACTAAGAAAACAAAGCATCAATGTTGCAACACTTTGATATAGTTCTTCTTGTGGTAACCCCCAATAGAAAATTATCATCATCATTACTTCCATACTGCAATATTTGTACAGTCATGTTGTAATGTAGACATCTGTGTTTTCTCATGGTTTTAGGCAATCCCTGTGAAAGGTTGTTCAATATCAAAAGAGGAAATGACCTACAGGTTGAGAATCCCTGATCTATAGTGGTGCTAATTATGATCACCACACATTTATACCTATCTAAAACATAGGTACCAAGGCCACATTCTATCCTAAAGAACCATGCATATAAGCACAGAAGTGGTGAGTGAGTGAGGGGGAGTTTTTATTTAGATCATCTTGTCTTAGATAATTCCTAATTATGCTAATTTTATAATAAACATATTCACTTGGAAAGGTCACATGTCATTGGTAATCAGTAGATTCAAAATGAAACTGCCTACTAAAAATTTTAGACTCCTGCCAATTAACCTATCAATCCAAGTTTTTTTTCTTCTAGTTTTGTACCTTCTATGTATATAGAAATCCCTTTGGAGGACACAATCAATTTGGTTTTAATACATGCAAAACCAGACATTTCTGGAATGCACCATGAGATGTACATTTTCACTTACCTTTTCTGCTGATTGCGCTGTGCCAAAAAATATTGGGATGAAGGCAAGCCATACGATACAAGTTGTGTACATAGTGAATCCAATGGGCTTGGCTTCATTAAAATTCTCTGGTACACCCCGAGTCTTGATGGCATACACAGTACATGTGACCATGAGAAGAATGCTATATCCCAAAGAACAAATTATTTGAAGGTCTGTGATGTCACATTTGAGAACTCCCCTGGCTTGTTCTGGGTTCATTGTCTTATGCTCATCATAGTCTATGATGATGTTGGGTGGGTCAACCCCAAACCAAATGAAGACACCTAGAAGTTGCACCGATATTAAACTGGAAGTAATTGCCAGTTGTGATGTTGGGCTTATGAGTCTGGGTGCTGTCACCGATTTCTTGCCCTGCTCGAATATGCGATAAATCCGATTGGTTTTTGTTAAAAGAGCTGCGTAACTAATACACATGCCCAAGCCCAAGAAGACACGTCGGAAAGAACATACTGCCACATCTGGTTTGGCAATCATGAGGAAGGTGATGATATAGCAGAGGAAGATGCCTGTCAATAAAACATAGCTGAGTTCCCGCCCAGATGCCCTGACAATGGGTGTGTCATTGTAGCGGATGAAAGTGGCCATGACAAAGATGGTGGCAATGATCCCCAACATTGCCAGGAAGACAGGAATGACAGCCCAGGGAGAGTGCCACTCTAGTTTGATGATTGGTATGTTCTGACAGCCAGTTCGGTTCTCATTGGGCCTCTGGTCATAGGGACAATGCTGACATGTCATCTCATCAAATTGATACTGGTATCCATCACAGGGCTCACAGGTCCAGCAGCAAGGGGTTCCCTTCTGTGTCTTCTTCCTCTGCCCAGGCTTGCACGGCAATGTGCACACAGAGGGTGGGATCTCCCGGACTCCTTTGCCCCACTGCATGTCCTCTATCTGTATGTAGCACAAGAAATGAAGCAAAGCAGTCAGATCATTAAACAGAAGAGAATCAGAAAGAACAACAAAGACAAACAATACCAACATTGCTGCAGCTGATAACACTAACCCATGAAATTCCATAGACCAGCTCCAGAGAGATATAAGAAAATATATTCAACTACATCCCCTGACAAGGTGAGCACATAAGTCTCAAATTGAGTGGGTGATGGTTAGGCACAGAAAACAGAAAATAAATATGGAAATCCATTCATCTCTTGAATTAGATATTTTCACATACACACGCAAGCTAAATATTTTACACAATAGTGCAGTACTGACTACGTGTCCCTACCCCATTCCAGATATTACAGACTGTAAATTCCCTCATATAATGGTCATGGTCATTGAGAGCTGTAAGAACAGTTAGATCCACCTGGTTCCTTATCCATGAACAGCAATAGTGCTCATTATTCTAGGCTGCTACTGAACTAGACCTCTTTGTAGCCTGCAAGAAGTATTGGATAAGGAAATTTAAGGAATTGTGTGGTCTGAAAACATTTAAAGGTTTGCCAACCACCCCTCTAGTGACAAAATTGAAACTGAGCCTCTGTGGCACAGCCGATAGGAGAAAGTGTATTGGCTCTGTTGGAATATTGGCTTTCTGGGAAAGTCATTACAATCTGCAGTGTTCTGGGAAACAGCATTCCACACTAGGAAGAACTTTGTTGTAGAGCTGAATGACCTTGTCTCTTGTGGCCACCACTCCATCTGCCTTCCTTTCTTGCTAAGAGTTCATTAGATTTTTTTTTCTACCCGTGGGACTGTAAATTATGCACGAGCAGAGGGATGTGCACAAGATTCAGACCTGACCAGAAAGCATACTGTAGTTTTCTCCAGCTTGAGCAAGATAGGGGTTTCTTGGAGGGAAGTTTATGAGGCTTGCTGACATCCACACCCAGATTATGGATTAAGTTTGCAACGGGGCCTGAGAATGATCATCCCTAACACAATTCCAGGTGATGCTGCTCAGAACTATTCAGGGACCACAAATGTCACATTTGAAACTCTGAGCCATGAGATCCTTGTGTGCCTGACAGATAATTTAGTTTCACTTCATTTCCTGATATTATAGGTAATAAAAATTATTGTCCTAGTTGGACAGTGCTTCTGGCTGCAGGAATAAATGCATTAAAGAGTCAGACAGAGAATCAGAATGGAGGGGGCTATCTGAGGTCTTGAATATAGTAGTGCCTGAGGTAGGCATTGCCTTAGACTATGTCATTGTATGAGATAATATATTCACCCCTGCCTGATACATCATCCATGGTATATCGGTAGGATTTGTACTTTTGTTGCCTATATCTAAGAGCCTGAAAAAAGTCACACTAACAACATAGTTTCAGTAGAAGCAGCCTTAGAAAGATAAACTTCCAGTTAATTATTTTACAAAATAAATCTCATCAAAGGGCTATGGCTAATTTTCTCTAATTGAATTTTAAATATTGACCTAATTGGAATTTTAATATAATTGAGCCAAAAAAACAGATTAGAAAGATACGGGAAACTTCAAAACATTTTTAAATCAATATTTTTTTTAGAGATAAGGGAAGAAGGAAATGAACCTTTATCAGTTATTGGAAGTTTGGTGCTGTTAATGTGGAACACAGTGCAAAGCAGAAAGCTTGCTCTCATCAGTTTTTGTATATGAGCAACATTTAATGTCTGAACCAAAAGATCAACAAACAGCCCTGCCTGGATTAAGGGATAAAACGTCATAACTTCGTAATAGTTGGACTTAACTTGAACCTGAGCCCCAAGAATGTTCTGAGGACTTTGGTGTGAACTCGTTTCCCTGATCATAAAACTCAAGTCAGCATGAATAAATCTAACTAAATATGAGCCATAATAATAAGTTCATTTGCAACAATTTCTTTTTGAGGCAGTAAGTCATTGGCAGTCATCCCAAAACCATAAAATTAAGGAAATAAAACTTGTAATAAGACAGAAAATGATAGGCAATAACTTTTCAAGTGTCAGATTCTAAGAAGTAGGCACATTTAAAAACTTTGCTATTATTAACACAAAGACTGTTCGATGTCAAATTAAAGGAATTGAGTCATGGTCACTGCAAGCCTAATGAATAAAGTCAATAAGTGAATTCCATGAGCTGAACTTGTGGCTGGCTGACTCCAACATTAGGCATTACAATGACTCCAAATATTGCCACCACACTGTTTTCCTCTTGGAATAAAATAAATGCTTGAGAATGAAGGAATGTTGTTCTGTTCTTCTCAGTGTATCTAAATATACACAAAGGCTATAACCACAAGCCTGACAGTGAGTGATTGCTTAATTTGTTTTCAGTTTTATTTAAAGTTGATTTCAACTCTGTTTAATTATGCATATTAAAGCATCAGAGTCACCTCCTGCTTCAAATGAACAGAAATCTAAATTTACTCCCTGGGCTACTAAATAACATGATTGAAAATATTATTTCTGCCCTATGATGGTGATAAGTGCTCTAGTTTTCCAGGAAATAAGATGCACATGATTTGGTTGTGCCACTGCCATCTATACACATATAACCTTTTACTTTCTATGAAGAAATCACAGCTACAAATGCTCACCGGAAGCTATTGAAAAATGCGAGTCATTTATAGTTGTGAAAAAATCAAGGATGATACCGATGTTGTTTGCAAAATGTCCATAGGATGGTGAGTTTCAGTTTCCTCTAAACTCTGCAACAAGCCAGCATTTCAATTAGATGTGAGGCCAAATTTTAAATATAAAATGTTTTGGTTAAAGACAGAGATATATGACATCTTACTTAGAAGATATGGGCTTAAATTACCAGAGTGGATGTGTTTTTCTCCAGAAAAACTGAAGGAACTCTGGCCACTTGGAGCTGGCAAGTATGGCTCTGGCAGGTCTTGCTCTTCTCCCTTGTTCTCTCTGCCTTGATAAAATCCATTAGATTACAGTCCTAAAGCTAGTCCCAAAGTCTATTCCCTTATTTGTGCATACCCTCTTCCTGAGGCTGACCACCAAAGTCCAGCTGTCGAAGTATTGAAGTTCAACAATCATAATCCCTTTTTTGGGTCACTTAATTAATATGCCCAATTAAAATTAAGCACCTCTTACTAATAGGGGGTTTCCTCTTTGATCTTTATAAACTGTCATTTGCCTATGGGCCATATTTATTTTCTTTCTATCTAGAGGCAATTCTTGGTCCAAAAAAAATTCTTTTTTACTCTCCCTTGTTCCCTTCCCCTTCCCTCTATATTTCCTGCCTTTGCTTCTTATTCCCTACCTTTATCACTCTGTGGCAAATAAATCCCCTTTGTGTTGAGAACTTGGTCTTGGAAATCCTGAGCCATTACCATTCCTTTCATAATGGTCTTGGGGTGTCTTGAGCCAATTCTGAAGTTTCCTACAAAATGATGCTCAATGATGATGAAAAAAAAGTTGAGGTTTCCTACAAAATTTTGACTCAGATTTGGTCTACAAGACTCTACCCCCTAAACCAAATCTCACAGTTTCAGACATCCTGATGCCCTATCTACTCATCCAACAGTGGCTGATTGTGAAGCAGCCTGCCACTACCACTGTTGCCCTAAACAGCCCCCAGGTTATCAGCCATGGAGTGTCTCATGTCCCTGCTCTGTCCTCTGGGATTGAGGATCCTGTAACCCTTATGACCTTTATTGGTTATGATAGACTCCCTTGAGCAGCCAATAGGTATATTCTGTTCAGTTTTCTTTGGTTGGAAGTTTTCATTTCACTTTTAGTGGCCACACTGCCAAAATCCTGTGCCCCTTCCTAGCCCTCAGAAAATCATGTCTAACATGTCCTGGATTTCTCCTCAGATTATTGTCTCCCTCTTGGTGAGGGAGCTTGAGTGACAACTCCTCCATCCCAGAGGTTTCCTTAGGGGTATAAGAGACCAGGGGATGCCCTAGGCTCTTGATCCTGAACCAAGGACCAAATGGAATCATTCCCTCCATCCCATTTGAAAACTTCAACATCTACCCCAAAGTACTGATAAATCTTAACACTCAAAACCTGCCTTTATACTCTCTATGAACCAAACAAAATACCAGTCTTTACAATTCAAAGAGCATAAGGACTAAAACAAGGAGATATAGCCCTCCTTCTTCTAAAGACATTCAAAGTTATGACTATTTGACAGCTGATCTCAGGATCTGGCTCCCAGGGAAGAGCTGCTGAGATCTTCATTCTAGGCAAGAAAAAGAACCTTTACAACTGGTACCAATAATAAACACCAGTCATGGTGCACAGATTATAGTCTGTTTGGATTGATTGCTAGGGAAAGGACTCATAATGTGGACATGGAAATAAAAAGGCTACAGTTACCAAAATTTGTGCCCACATGATGCTTTGAAATATTATGGTAACTTTGTAACCATGAAAAGATGATCCCAAAGAAAGAAATTCATTTATTGAGGAGTCAAGATACAATGCACAAGAATGTTAGCCTTGGACATGCAATTTTATAGAGTTCATCCATTTTTAACATCCCCAAAGTTACAGAAATTTGCATTCCAAAATTAAATAACGTTGATTTTCTACATTTTTCACCCTTTTCTCCTACATACTTGACTCAGTGACAATAAGTACTATTAGCTACTCAGCTGTCATGTGGTACAGATTCTTCTTGCTTCCTCTGAGCAGTCTACACTCAGCAGAAAGGGCTGCTCTTCTCCCCAGTGCCCCTCCATCAATATTGCTGTCTGCCTGTTTATGGCATTAATATTTCTTGTGATAAATATCTTGACCAAAGGACAGCCAAGCTCACCCTCTTGAACTCCAAATCTGAAAATGTTCAAAGACAGCAGGATGTTGAGTCTTATCTGAACCATGTAGATGTAAAAACTATGTCATGGATAGCATAATTATGTGAGCAAAATCAGCCTATGTTCTTTTGTAAAACTTTGAACGTGACATGACAAATTTTTCTTGATGGTATCTGTCCTTTTCAAGGACAGTTTAATAAATACAGACCAACATTCTATGGAGTAACTGTTTCCTGACTCTGGGTTTTGTACATGCTGACCCTCCAACAGGTCAACATGGACAGTAAGTCAACAATAAGTGAAGAAAGACACCAATGGATGCACAAATTGTTGAAAACTCCAGAAGAAAAGAAAAGTGAAAACTCACAGGATGAGAAACACTTGTTGACCTCCTGATTATTTTTAGTGAAGTGGATGTCAAAAGTCAGATTTAGACAGACAGGCATACAGACTATTTCTGAATTACTCTTAAGCAATAGAACAGAATCATGGTGCTCATTAGCTTCGCATTCTTCACCTGAGGTACTTAGTAGAAAACTATGTTCTAAACCTTGAGAAGAGTTACCCCACAAGGTCTGTGTATACTTTAGAATGGCTAGAATCTTGAAAGTTAACTGGGACACTGCCATACAGCAAAGAGCTAAATTGAATAGAAAAAAAGGGTTTTTGTTTTGTTTTGTGTTTTTTTGTTTTTGTTTTTTGGGTTTTGGGTTTTTTGTTTTGTTTTGTTTTTTGTTGTTGTTGTTTTGGTTTCTTGATGTGTCCAATGTCATCTATGAGGCATTTGTTTCTTCTCACACATACATACTTTTTTTCCAAAGGATGGTACGTCATGCTAGGACAGTTTCCTTGGTGAAATTCCATTTCTATATTTCTGGAGCTTGCTCTATCCATCAACCTGGCTGCTACTCTAAGTGTAAAATTGCTGGTAATATTATTCTGACTTAGAACTTTCATAGAATGAGCTAATTAACAAAAAGCTTTCTAATTGAAATGCTATTTCTTCATTAAAAATACATGTAGTCTGTTTTATGGAGAGGGAAAAACCTGTTTAGAAATAAATGTACAAAAAAGTAGAACAGTCTACAAAAGGACAGAGCCAGTGTGATTTCTAGTGCAGACCAGGCATGTGGGAGTTCTAAGAGGTTCACAAGTTACTTTTCTCTTGCAATGACAGTGTGCCATGACCAAGACAGCTTATAGAAGGAGTAGTTTATTCAGGCTTACACTCTCAGAGAAATGAATCCATAATATCAGGGGTGAGTGGCAGGAAGTAGCCGGCATGATGGCTATAACGGGATGACAAGGCACATCCTCAACTCCAAGCACAAAGCAGAACAAGCAAACAGGAAATGGCAGGTAGATTTGAATCTCATATCCTCCCTCAGTGACATCCTAACTCTAATTGGGCTGCACTACCTAGACCTCCATAAACAGTACAAGAAACTAGGGACCAAGTGTTCTCAAATGCTAGAGACTACAAGTGACATTTCTCATTCAAGCCTCCACAGATTCTGAAGTATCTCAATATGTTTTAAAACTCAAGCCCTATTTTTAAACATTTGGCAGTTTAACAAGACTAGGAGAGAATTTCAAGGCTTCTACATTATAATAAAAACACTCATTAATGCAGATTCAACTTCTTCACGACCTGTAATTACGGCAATCATCCCTTTTTAATGTACTCCAAGAAGCAAGTCTTGTACATGGTATCGTCAGGATTTTTCTCTTCACATGCAGTAGACTGTACAGGAAAGGACCCAGAGCTTCACTCCAATGTAAAGCCCTTGAAATAGTAGCACCAAGTCAACTCTAAATTTAAGTCAGTGTCTCAACCCTGCTTGTCGATTGCATTTACTGGAATCATCCTGGGAATTCAAACCATTCTGAAGTCAACCTTCCCAGTCTCTAAGGGTCTGAGCTCAGGTTTGGGAAGATTTCAGTATGCAGGCAGCAAACTGATAATGCGGCTAATCTCAACAGAGAGTTAGGTTACTACGAAGAAACCCATGCTGTTTAATGTACTTAGCACTATATCTTGGACCAGTGAGATAACTCAGCAGGAAATGTGCTTGCTTCCAAGCCTGAGGATCTGAGTTTGATCATCTGGACCAACATGGAAGAAGGAGAGAACCACCTCCTGAAAGCCACATATTAACCATGGCACACATGCATATGTGCTCATACACATGCATATACACACACATACAATGATAACAGCAAAAATAATACAAATAGTGAGTTAGAAAATAATGACACGCATTTTCTCTCTGGGGTCTTGCTAAGGCAGGACCAGCTGGGAGGCATAGGCCTCAGGAATTGCAGGGGAGCCGCAGGACTGCAGGGACAGGAGCCTGTCAGCTTCTGAGTGACAGAGCTGGATCAGCGACCACCTCTGCCCCCTGCCTGATAGGCGGGAGCTTCCCTCCAGGGCGGACTTCAGCCCAAGGACTCAGGGCAGGCTTCAGCCCAAGGACTCAGGGCAGGCTTCAGCCCAAGGACTCAGGGCAGGCTTCAGCCCAAGGACTCAGGGC